>JAEMWC010000054.1:1560000-1572500 GCA_016490735.1 Pachyseris speciosa | reverse complement strand
AACTGGTTCCTTAGAGCATCGCACCGGTATCGCGAGGTCACGGGTTCAAAGTTCAAACCCCGTTGAAGTCCTTAATTTTTTTCAGGCTTCTTTTCGCAATTGCATAAATTGCGATTACAACTGCGAGGATCATTCTTCATTTGATTTCATTTCCGCAGTTCAGGTATGATTTATTTCATATATCATTCACATTCATTTCTTTCACGAGAACATATGAACCCATAATTGACCTTCTCTCGACGTCAGTGGCTTCATAGCTCAGTTGGTTAGAGCATCGCACCGTATCGCGAGGTCACGGGTTCAAACCCCGTTGAAGTCCTGAATTTTTTTCAGGCTTCTTTTCGCAATTGCATAAATTGCTATTACAACTGCGAGGATCATTCTTCATTTGATTTCATTTCCGCAGTTCAGGTATGATTTATTTCATATATCATTCACAAATAAAATTATACTAGATAACTTTTTTTCATACTGTCTGAAAAGTTAAAGAATTTAGGGAGCTTTCAAACAAAGAAATAAAAACGGTAGGCCACCGAGTTAGTTTTTCAGATAATTTACAAAAACTGAAATTTAAAGGACCTTTTCGTGGACCTGGCGTGTTACCATGGTAACTGATATGACGTCATAAGTACCCTTAACGTATAGCCCAACATTAGAGTTGCAAAGAGACATATACTTTGCCCACACCACTAAATTTCCTTCTTTGTAATCTTTCATCATTTCACACCAACTACAACAACGAAAAAGCCCTTTCGAGCCTCCTTAATATGCACCAAAAGCACATTCTTTCTGCGGCTTTTTAATGGCTTGCACAAATCACGCAATTAATTTTTAATTTAAATATCTAGATAAATCTCACTAAGTAATGTAACTCTTGTAAAGTAATTCTAACCACTAATTAATGTTTTAACTTCCTTACAGTCAGTAAGCCTTTTAGGGAAGCAGAATTACCGATAGTCAAAACTCGATTGGGAAGGAAAGGTATGAAAACAAATCTCGTCGTGCGTCAATAATCCATCCATTTGTGTGCTCTCCTTGACTAAAGAAAGGAATGCATTGTTCAGTTACGGCCAAAGATCAAGCATTTAACGTGCCGACATAATTTATCGCCGAAGGAGTGAGAATTAAACTAACGGGAAAAAAGAAAAGAGCTGTTTTCTCCCTCCACCGTAGCTTTGTGTTTGTCGTATACAATCCGCTTCTCTGTCTCATTACTTTCATACCGAAACAAGAGTACCATGCCTAAACTTCAAAACGCAACCCAAAGTTGTGCTTTTGGAGAACGTTAAGGTTTCCGGATAACACTTCTCAACAACTGTCATTTCCATGGATCAGTTTCACCCACAATGTAACACAGCAACATAATCATTATCTACAGAATTTTTGACTGAATGGTAGCACTTCTGGTTTTCAGTTTTCATCCATAAACTCAGACGTAAGAACCAGACGATCTCTATCTTCAACGGCTTTACTCTTCGCCTTCCCTGATTAACGTTCCACAACAAGTGACCGATTTGTGCATCATACACTACTTTTTTTACTTTGTGTCGCCATAATAAAAGAACCATACAGTGCTTTTCTTATCCTGTACTCCGTTAATTTGTCTTTCAGTCGTGCACACTCCAAGTGGATGCGAATGGGGAAAAAGAAGGTTTCCTCACAACTATAATTTCCACCCAACTATTGGCCCCTTTGGTGTAAGCTACTGCGTCAAATGCGTCTGCAATGTAAGGTTCATTGGTAACATTGTATTATAAAAATCGCAGATTATGCCAGAGCCGCTTGCGGCCGGCAGTATAAGATGGATTATACGAAGATAAAGGAGACGAATATAACAATGTGTAACCAACTTTATTTCGCTCTAAACTGAATTATTACAGCGCATTAAAAGCAAACTTTCATAATTAGTATAATTTAAATAACATCAACCCATAAAGCATTGCACTGAATCACTCCCATCGCCATTTTAATGAGCGTCAACAAGAGAGGTGACAGCGGAAATGGCATTCAAACTTGAACATCACGAGAACATAGCATTGAGGAGAAAGTGCTGCCGTTGTAATGACATCTACAACCGGTTAGACTTTCTTGTCTTGTCGGATAAGGACGATAAACCGTAGGCCCCGTCTCACAACTCTTCATAATTCTCTGATTCTGTGGGACGTAGAAGAATCACCAGGACGTAACAAAACTCTGGCAGTGACCATCCATAGTGTCTGTGTTATTTTGATATTGACATTACGGGGGCACTTATAATTCAACTTCATTAATTGTAAACTGCGTTATAAGCAGTCTGGCAAAGTCCCCCGGCTAGTGTTGTAATGCGCATTTGAATATTGCATAGAAATCGCGCAATAGAAATGTGATTTATTATTATTATTATTATTATTATTATTATTATTATTATTATTATTATTATTATTATTATTATTATTATTATTATTATTATTATTATGACAGTGAAAACGTATGGATGCCATATGGATCCCTATCCAGCCAGCCTGGGGCGTCGAGCGTAACCCAGGAGGCCCTAAGGCTAACAACTCTGTAGCTAGTATAATATATAATATATAATAAATAAATAAAAATCACTAAAAACGTCTCTGTTCACTCTTCTGCTATCCTCAAGACATCACTTTCAGTGTGCGGGTTATGTTCAGGGTGTCCGACATGACGGCTCTCTACATCCGGAGTAGAATCTCTCCTCCTCGAGCCCCGAACATTTCCCTCATAGCCTCGTCTACCTCACTGGACCACCCTCCTAGGACATCTATGATGATGTTGTACTGCCGAATGTCATATCCTGGGAACTGCTGCTTGAGTTCCCAGCGGAGGGGGCCATACTTGGTGGTCTTCTCTTCTTGTTTTTTTTCTCTGTTCTCCGTCCACGGGCAGCTCATTTCTACCGCCAGAACTCTCTTCTTCTCGTGATCTATAAACCTCGCATCCACTCTGTTCTGCCTCACTTGCTCACTTACTGCAAAGACTGGGATATCCCAATATGCTAGGGCCTCGGGTGACTCGTAGATGGGTTTTGGAACGACCGGAGAATACCATGGTGGCACTGTATCAGAGAGCTGAACCTCTCTAAGCATTTCCCATAATAATAATAATAATAATAATAATAATAATAACATTATTATTATTACTATTATATAGCAACCAACAGAGCGGTAACTTGCGTATAAAATAAGAGTAAAATGGATTAAAAATAAACAATACCTAACAAGAATATGACCCAAGGCACAGAAAAAGGAGAGGCAGGAGGAACATTGTTATATTTGTCTCCTTTATCTTCGTATAATCCATCTTATACTGCAGGCCGCAAGCGGCCCTGGCATAATCTATGATTATGCTTCAGAACAGTCGCCTCATATAACAATGTGATTTTAAAGTGAGTCATGTTCATTGGCTCGGCAAAAACTCATTGGGAACAATTTACCGAAAAGTCCTAGCAATGCTAGAATTGTGTCTAGGCTTGTAATAAAACCGTCTGAACGTGGAGTCAGTCAACCAATCAGCAAGATCCAAAATATCCTGCAGAGAAACGCCCTGAGGGAGGCACCTGTAATGGGCTTGTGTGGACGAATGTATGAAAATAAAAGCTTGTTGGGTTTTGATGGATCCGGGGAACGAAATTCTGAAGAGCGATGTTCATACTCCTTATGACACTTTACCACACTAAGGCTCGAATTTTCCTGAAACTAGTATGAAATGAAGTTTTCAGATTCTGGCCTACCCTTGATTTCTTAGTTAAATCCGAGAGGTGAAAGGTCACTCCTTCAGGAATATATCGTCTGTACCTAACGTCATGAGAAACTATTTCAGATACCCTTTCCATTGCGGTAAGGGCCAGGAGGAAACCTAGCTTCTGGGATAAGTCCTTAAGAGATAGAGACTCGTTGGCCCTTTATCTTTCAATAAACGAAACAACAAGATTGACATCCCAGGTACTAGAAAAGCTAGGTAAGGGAGGTCTCAGATTTTAAGCTCCCTTCAACAGCTGTACAACTAAAGGATGTTCCCGACCCGAACTGAATCAATTTTAGGGTGAGTACTGGATATGGCAGACTGGTAAACATTTAGAGTCCTATATGCTTTCCCAGAATGGAATTCGGAAGTAAGGAACTCTAAAAGGGACTCTACAGAGGCCTCAACTGAATTGACTTTCCGTTGTCGACACCAGCTATCCCATTTTCCCCAAGCAGATGTATAGGCTTTGGATGTTCCACTCCTCCAGGCTGCGACAAGCAAGGTTTGAGCAGGCTGTGAAATGCCTGCTTCTGAGTATGATTGGCAGATAGCAGCCAACCTGCCAGTGGAAGATTCAGCAAGGGGTGAACTTCCCGTTGTCGAGTCAGCAGGCCTGGGTAATAGGCGAACAGTGTGGGGGATGTTTTGCACAATTCGAGAAGCAGAGGGTACCACGGTTATGACTGCCAAACTGGTGCGACTAGAACAAGGTGTGACACATTCTGGTCTAACAGTTTTCTGAGGCGGCGGCCCACTAGAGCAAATGGAGGGAATGCATATCCCCTCACTTTGCCCCAGTCTGGGATAAGGCATTAACTGCCTCTGTATGAGGGTCTGGTCTCCAACTGTAAAAGTACAGGAGTTGAGTTGAGAGGCGAGTTGCAAACAGATCCACCTCTAAGGGGCCCCTAGTCTGATTTAGTTTTGCAAAAATCAAGGGGTCCAGTTTCCATTCATGTTGGTCTAAAAATACTCTGGATTCTCTGTCTGCCCGAATGTTTAGTACCCCTGGTAGGTACTTTGCTTCGATTAGGATATTGTGAAGAAGACACCACTCCCACAGATCTATTGCCAAAACGGGCCAGAACTGGGGATATATTGCCCCTCCCCACTTTCTTGTTGATGTAATGGGCGGCTGTTAAATTGTCCATCAACAAGTGGACTCACATTTGAACTTTGCCTTTCACAAAGGTCTTGACAGCAAATGCTCCAGCCAGGAGTTCGGGAGAATTTATGTGTAGGAGAGGCTCCCACTGGGACCACTGACCCCCCCCCCCCCCTCCTCCCAGGACACCACGTTGCAGAATTCCCCCACCCCCCAACCTTGTCGAGAGCCATCTGTCTCTATTATTAAGTCTGGAGAACCCAAAACAAGGGCTCTCCCGTTCCAAGCTTCTAGGTTGTCCCTCCACCAGACCAACTCCTCTTTGGCCTGAGGGGAAAGGAGGGGTTGATGATCCGTAAGTTTGAGAGTGTGTGAAAGCCTTGTTTTTCTCGCTTTGCAAGTGGCGGAAGTGGAGGGGCCTTGGAAAGACAGCTTGGATGGTAGAGGTAAGGTGACCAAGCAACTTGGCCAGTTCTCTCACCAATACAAGAGAGGAGTCTATCAAGTTCTGACATTCTTTCCTGACTTTTCAAATTTTGTCCCGAGGAGTGCTAGAGACAGGGTGAGGGAGTCTACTACAAAGCCTAGAAACTCCATCTTTGTGGCAGGCATTAGGACTGACGTCTGATAGTTTTTCATGAAGCCTAAACCCTCCAAAATATCTAAGGTAGTTGAGGCGTGTTGGAGGGCAAGATCCCAGGATTGACCGTTATTAGCATGTCGTCTAAATAGACAATCATTCTGATGCCCAGCTGTCTTGACAGACCTACAACAGGTTTCATAAGTTTTGTGAAGACTCTGGGTGCACTTGACATCCCGAAGGGTAGGCAGGCAAACTCGTACATTGTTTCTTTCCACAGAAACCTCAGAAACGTTTGGTGTTTCTTCCATATCGGCACTGTGAAATAGGTATCTTTTAGGTCTATCTTGACAATAAAGTCTCCTTTTCTTAACAAATCCCTCAGCATATGAATCCCTTCCATTTTGAAATGCTCATAAGGGATGTACTGATTGAGAGAGTGGAGGTTCACCACAGACCTTTGATCACCCCCTTTTTGGGGGACTAGAAAGATTGTGCCCACAAACCCTTGCTGTGTCTCTCCCAGGGGACCACATGGATAGCTTCCTTCTCCAGCATGTGTTGAATCTCCAGGTCTATAAGAGCTGTATTCTCCTTTGTGCGGGAAACCGTTAGCGGAATAGACAATTGATGTGGAGTACCCAAAAAATCCAGGTGATACCCCTGAAAAGTTTCCAAAACCCAAGGATTGTTGCTTCTCCCAACCCAGTTTGAAATGCAATGTTTCAGACGCCCCGCTAAGGGCCGGGAAGGTAATTTATTACTAATGGATTTAGATGTAACATCATACCTGGAAGTTAGTGAGGAGGCCTTTCTACTAGGTGGTTGGTGGGACTTGATGTAGGGGCCCTCTGGCATTCCTTCCTCGGCCCCGGAATGGGCCTCGAAACTGGCTGAAGTTGCTGGGGTACTGGAACCCACGACTGGCACCACCCCAGTGGTTCCCTCGTCTTTTGAAAGGGGTGGTGGTGCCTCAAAAAAAACTGATTAGGTCGTGAACTATTCCCCAAGGAAGCCGCTTGAAGCAAAGTTTTTGCTATTTCCGATCTGGTTTTAATTCTGGCCTCAAATCCATCACTAAATAAATGTTTGCCAGCTTGTGGAAACTCTTCAGAGGCAAGGGATGACAGAGTTCCCTTTGAATTAATCATTTTAAGGACAGCCTTGCGTCTCTCCTTCGACAAGAGTGGAGAGGCATTGCCCAGCAGACGTATAGCATTGGATGTGATTGTTTCATCTGCTCATAACGGAGGACAACATTTTCGTCTGGTTTAGATTCAGCAAGGAAGCCATAAATATGTTCAAATAACATAGATATAGGACCCAATGTGTCCAACACACGGTCCTCTAAAACGTTTTTGTCCTTGGGCCGGTTCCTGAAAGGTGTAATAACTCTATTCCAGGGATAAATATGCCTTATTCCAAGGTATTCCTGGATTAAGGCAGATTTATCCCTGGAATAGAGTTATTACACCTTTCAGGAACCGGCCCCTTGTCGACAGTTTTAATACCGGGTAATACACTAGGAAGATAGTTATCCAAGATGGGCTTGTAAACAGAATCAACATCTGGACGAGGGTACTTTCTTGTGATTGTTTTTCTCTCAAAGGCAGACAATGGCTTGTGTAATGTTCCTAAGAATGAAGACTGTTCTTCACTTGCCTGCCAGCGTGCACTATGGCAAAGTTCATCGTCATCCTCGTCATCCCCTGCCAGCTGAGAAGCCCCTTGGTCTGAAAAACCGGGCTCGATCTGAGAGGTGGTCAGCCCCTTTAGGCCTTCTAGTCGCCGGGGCATAGGTGTCACTAGCCGTCTGAGCGTTGAACGCTCCGGCAGAGTTCATGTTCGAGCTAGTAGCCACGGACGCTCCATGGACACCATCTTCGGTCGATGAAGTAAATGCTTATCGAGGCAAATTCATCGCCTCGGGGTCGTTAAAAATCTTCTGAACAAAGGAAACGGGATCTAAATTACCTTCCTCGCGAGGCGCTTCAGCCTCTTGAGGCGAGATCTCTCTCCTCCGCAGAAGCTCCCTCGGGGAGGGCCAAGGGGAGGAGGAAATGGGAGTGGGGGCGGCGCGCGGGGACGATAGGGAGAGTGAAAGGGCGGAGAGGTCTCCTCTTCTCTTCTTCCCCTTCCTATCGATCCACGTGCGCTTTCATTTTCCCTCTTCCCAGCCTCCCAACGACACAAAAAGAGACCTCCGCGGAGGAGAGAGAGGCGAGATGGCGTCGCCAACAAAAGGATTTTCATCGTCACGTGAAGTGACAGACACCTTCGTTCAGAGCGAAATTAAACGGCGATGGGAGTGATTCAGCGCAATGCCTTATGGGTTGATGTTGTTTAAATTATGCTAATTATGAAAGTTTGCTTTTGATGCGCTGTAATTATTCAATTTAGAGCGAAATAAAGTTGGTTACACATTCTTTTATGAGGCGACTGTTCTGAAGTATAATCCAATATTTGATGCTATCGATGAAAATAACCCTCCCCCTCTTATTTCATTTCTAAACATTCTTCTTATAGATAGCTCCACGCGTATAGACAAATATCATGAAGTGATCATGTGATATTATCATTGATCAGAGGCTCCTGTGACACAATAACCTATAAATCCCATAAGCCTATGTTGAAGAGTAGCCTTAAGGGCGATTTAGACGGTACGATTTTTGCGTACGACTGTCGCATGCAACTTCTGTAGCGCGCGCTGCTCGCGCCATGCAAAAAATCGTATACGACACTTGCCATTCAATATTACCTATACCTACGACTGTCGTATGGTTTTAAAACATGATTCAAAATCCTACGACAAATTTTAGGCCGCGTGCGTCTGTTGTAGAGAAGTTGTAGGAGCATTCACACAGCACAACTTTGTTCTACGTTGTGTCGCATACGCCAAGACGCGCGACAAATCCTACCGTCCAAATTGCCCTTTAGAAATAAAGGAACACGATCGGACTCTGCTCTGAAACTTTGCGCCATAGTGTATGAGGTCGCGTTCTATGAATCGTATTCCCGAATAAGAAAAGGAAAAGTATATCTTATGTATCTCCCGTCTTCATTACGTCTGTTCACTAGTTTGCCTTCACATTGTTGTGCTAGCGTACATGAAGTATGTACTTAATATTGTGACCCTCAAGGAATTAGAGGATAGTTATTAAACATGGCGACTCAAGAGGAGCACGTGCCTTGTTCACTATTGTCTCTTTTTCCAAGTAATAACTCGAGACACATAATACCCAAGAAACACTTGGTGTCAAGGGAAATAAAAAAACTATTATACAGGATATTTAGTATTTACTATATGTCGATCACAATTTTAAACCGAGTACAACTTTGTTTTCACCAGCCAACTCTGGGATTGTTCTTGTTTAACATTTTGTTTTAATATACTTTGTTTTTCTTAGGCATCCAAAATTGAATGTTCGCGTATCCATTGCCCGACAAAATATTTATGCGAAAGTCCAGTCACAGTTACAGGAAAGTGCTGTAAGGTTTGTACAGGTAAGGTGCTTTAAAAATCCTGGGAAAATTGGTATGTATCTCAACCCATTAACTTTCAAGAGCGCCTTTTGACCCACACCATGCATAAAGTTTCCAAAAATAATTTGTTATTGTGTGCTTCTGTTCAAAACAGGAAGCGAAAGTAAGGTAACAGTTGCGCCAAATACGCCTGCATCCAACGGTAGAAAACCCTGCCCTATGGGAAGGTATTGGCGGGTGCACGAATATAGAGGTCAGTCACGCAACAGCACGTACATCCGGGTACAATTCGCTTTGGAGGACAGAGAACGCAACTTTGTTGAGATACACACCATTGCTGCAAACAGGACCTTTAAAATTGTTAAGGTGATTAACACGACGACGGGATACTTTGATGATTTTAAAGGAAACTCAACAATGTATTTCTACATTGGAAAGATTCGAGAAGGTAAGTATTTTTGATGAGACTGGAGTAATTCAGTGAGTATGTTTGGTTATCTTTCTACTCATATCCAACGTGTGTTTATGGAATGATTGTTAATTACTAACCGAGTTTATAAGGCGGCAAAACGCCCTCTATAAAGAGATCCAAGATCTGACAACTCGAGCGATTTTTAACCTTATAGACTCAGTTCCGATAATTAGAGCAAAAGATTGGATTGTCGTCCTCACCGACCCAGCCCCAACCCAAAAAGTATCCAATGTTGTGTCATTAACTTCGAGGCAAAAGAGTGGATGAGGACCCCATGTAAATATAACAGGGTTGGGTACGTACAAAAGAGTAGCTAACCGGGCCGTTTACGTCCTCGCCTTTAAACGACCTCTTAAATGCTAGTTTTTCGCCCTTTCCAAGGCAATTTTTCTCGCGCAAAGGGTGAGGAAGTTGTACTTTAATCACAGAGCCCCCTCAGATATCGGGGCGATAAATTGCGCTCAAATGGCCCTGAAATTACCGCCCGTTTACTCGGGCGATTAAAAAAAACATACAATTTGAGCTCAACAAGATTTGTACAAAAAGCAAGGTATTTATTTCACTCATGACCACCGTGCTTCGATTTTAAAATAACTAATTGCAAAATAATGTTGATTTGTGATTCCTAGTTCAAAGAGTCAAAATGAAGAGTAACGAAAAACGTCCATGTCACAGCACCCAAGGCTGCGTCCATACGGTGCTTAAAATAATGGACAGGTTTAGGACACGCGTTGGCCGTTGTAACACCGTCACTTCTGGCACCCCTGATGCACCGATTGAAAAAGAGACTCCGCGCGACGAATAGAAAAGACCTTCACGTGTATGTGCAACTGCAATGTAGATTGCTGAGAACTGAACTATGGAGAAAGCTCTGTTTTAACTTTACACGATTGACGGAAATATAGCGCTTAAGAGGGATCACTGGAAAATTTGAAGGGTTCGCGGTAGTTTCAAATGTGAATAGCACCTTCTTGTACATGCAAGTCCCTCAGTGAAGGCAGGTGCCAAGAGAAGAAGAGATAGATTATTTTGCCCAAGAGTCGCTACATATTCACTAGGGGTTAGGTGGATTTAAAACTTTATATACGACTCGGCAGCATTTTGCTGTCATCAAAGGAAAAATTAGATGTATAGATAGAAAGTATATGGTCACTTATTATTGCTTAATATTTACTTGTTATCATCGGTGCTAGAATTAATTAGGCTCGAAAAAACAATTAGAATTACATAGAAATTGTGAGTGTCCCTCTGTTCTTAAAACTGGCACCATTTTTATTTGCATAAATTTGAAAAAAGCCGCGATGTGACGATTGGGCAATTAGACTCCTACGCAGCGGTGAGGGTAAAAGGAGGAAAGTAGTGTATTAGGGACCACGGTTTCCGTTTTTTTGCTGTGGTTTCTCATTAAATTGCTGTGGAATACATTAATGTCGATGACGTAATTATAGTGGATGTATTCCTTTACACAACAGAGACAGTGGATGAATTCCTTAGGATAATAACAGTGGACGTATTCCTTTACATAACAGAGACAGTGGATGTCATCTATTCGAGAAACCGCTTGGTTCTGACTGTTCTTTTATTAAGCGGTAGTTCCGTTCACACAACTAAAACACACACATGACAGACATTTTAACCGAAAACTCTCTATTCAATCCCGACTGGTTGTTACAAAACTGCGTTCTCTTCCATCTCTTCACATTTTAATGCTCATACTGACCCCATCTTTAAGGACCTCGGTATACTAAAATTTAATGATATCCATTTGCTTCAACTGGGCCAATTTATGTATTCTTGCAAAAATTCATTCTTACCTCCAAAGTTTAATAACAATTTCTCTCAAAGCAATCAATTCCACTCTTACAATACAAGAAATTCCCAGGCCTACCGTCTACCGTTTTGTCGTACAAACACGAAAAAGTTCTCGCCCTTTTTTCAAGGGCCTAAGTTTTTTAATTCACTTGACAACAAGATCATCAACTCTCAATCCCTCCCCTCTTTTAAGAAAAAACTGAAGATTAAGTTATTGAGTAAGTATGAAAACAGTTTATAAATCTTTCCATCTTCGACTTTTCGCCTTCTTTTCTTCAATTGATGTGAAACAGCTCTAGCTCATAGTTCGAGGAGGCCTAACCTCTCATAAGCTCCTATAGCTTCTGTTAGGTCTCCTCGCCACTTCTTTTTTTTTCTCTTCTTTTCCTATATTTTTGTAATTAGTGTGGCAAATAAAATAAATAAATAAATAAATCTCAATACTGAAAATCCCGATGCTATCTGACCTCTCAGCTTTGGCGATGAGAGACGTGAGAGAGAAAATAAATTTTTAGCTAACTTTTCTTGTTTTCCACTCCGTTAGTCACGCACGCGTTATGCAAAACGGATCTCAGCTCTTCTCTCAACCCTATATTTGCATACAAACTCTAAAGTAAAAAAGCCCATGGGACATCCTTGAAACCGCTGCCATTCAACAACGACAATAGACGGCTTAAGTTGTTTGGAACGATCAATATAAACACGCGACTAATATGAATTACACGTTTCTTGAGAGACAAACATAAACTTTATTGTCTTTTCTCAGCGAATACAGAAACAATACAGAAAGTGATTTGAAATGAATAAACGTCAGTCATCCTCTTAAAATTCGTGTGGAGGAAAATTCAATACTCTTCATCTTCGCTTGGAAGATAATGACTCTTCTTAAAAGTTTCTGAATCAAAGTGTTGCACTGCGTGACAACAAGAATGTTTTGGAACAACACGTTTCTTGAATCATTATTAGCGAATACAGAAAGATTAAAATACACAATGAATAAAAATCAATCAAGTTTCTCTATACTGCAAAAGACTTTAAAATTTCCCTCGCCGGATATTTTCTAGTAAAGTTATATCAAAGATTTCCCTCCTTCTGGGAATAGTTTTAAGCATTTCATCGGTTGGTAAATGCCATAACACCAAATGATATTTTCAGGAGCGCCTTCGATGAAATGCTTAAAACTATTCCCAACATCAACTTTATCGAAGGCGTCCCTAGTGATTTAGAATACTTGATCATGTGGTGGAAAACAATAGAATTGTGGTGGTGGCGGTGGCGGTGGTGGCGGTGGTGGT
>JAEMWC010000054.1:1500000-1555000 GCA_016490735.1 Pachyseris speciosa | reverse complement strand
CTCCCGTTTGTCCCGGGAATTTTCCAGTGGGACGAACCAAAAAAACGTTTACCATTTACATTCCAACTGGAATTTCCGGGAATTTGTGGTAAATGGTAAACAACCCTTGTCACCGATCATGATCCTCCTGATGTGACTGGTTTAGATAAAAAAAAATACCGCGATGCCATTGGCTAACTCGAAAACAATCACCGATGATGTCACTCTTACATTACCTTATGCTAACTTTTTTCATTCGAGATTTCGTCTCCCTGTACCAAAATCAACTCGCACACACGGCTTTATCATGCTGCCGCCTCGTCACCCTCGCGTCCTCGCGAGGGTGACTCGTTGGCAATAATGCAGTTTACTAGAAATACCTGCCGGTAGAGTGCCAACGAGTAAACACTGGCACAGTTGTGTGCGCAGAGAAGATTAAGAAGTAACCAGAGTACAGTCGATTTTTTTAAACTGAATCGTTGTTTAAAAAAGCAGTGCAAAACTCACATGTTTTTCTTTATTTTTTCAAATGTCTATAAGAATTAAACTTGTAGGGTAGATTAGAGGTGAAATATGAGTCCCTTGCATTACTTGAGAGAGATGAAACCAACATTGTTGTTAGAAATGAGCATGAATTCAAATGTGACATGTTTGTGTTTTAACATGTTCTTCGAACGCAAATCCCATATGCTCTTGTTTTAAAATGTTTTTAAGAACAAAACTTGTAACGTAGATTACAAATGCACATCTAATATGGTCTTCTGATATCCACGTGAAAAATCGAAATTAGTCACACCACTATGGCCCTTACAATGATTTACGACTAACAACATACAGAATAGAAGAAGCATAATAAACTCTCGTGAGCTATTACTTCGATGCACGCACTTCAGCAAAGTGGACTTTGGACCTGAGCACTTCTGATCGGATAATTTTCAAACGAAGCTACAGCTGCAAGCCCCCTGAAATTTTGGAATAAGAAGACTATCCAAATTGATTTGCTAAGTTCCCTCAAGCTTGACAGATAGTGGCTTTCTGGCAAACAGAGTTTAGACTGTTTTTTGTGAACGCTAATGGATGAGCACAAACTAACAGCGACACGTCGTGAGACTCGTGACTTGATTGGAAAGAAGCTTTATATTCCCTCTGATTATGTTTATAGTGAATATATTTGAATATATTCAAGTGTTTTTTTTCCTTAGTTATAGCACGCTGGCCGATTTTGTAAACAATTGACTGTTGTATTGGCAAGATTGCTGTTTTGGCACGCTCGCCGTGACTGTCAAATTTGTAATTTTGAGCACACTAGCTCGATAAAAGAAGAGGCTTTATACGCCCTCTGATTGAGTTATGTTCAAGTGGTTTTGTTTTTTGTTTCTTAAATGGCACGCTGGCCGATCTTGTCAAGGCAATTGACTGTTTTGGCAAGCTAGCCGTTTTCGAGCTGATTTCGATAACTCCCTCGCTGGGCGATTTTTCAGCCTGCTAGGTGTTAGATTTGTGACACTCTGGCTCCCAAAAACACTAAATTAAAGTACACGCAAGAAGACAACGCTCACGAGTGAATAATATCAATATTTCCACTCACCTTTTCCTGCCTAAGCCCGCACCAGCCACCATGAGGTCAATGAGGTCAATGTGGTCATGATCCTCCTGATGTGATTGGTTTAGAAAAAAATACCGCGACGCCATTGGCTAACTCGAAAACAATCACCGATGATGTCACTCTTACATTACCTTATGCTAACTTTTTTCATTCGAGATTTCGTCTCCCTGTACCAAAATCAACTCGCACACACGGCTTTATAATGCTGCCGCCTCGTCACCCTCGCGTCCTCGCGAGGGTGACTCGTTGGCAATTATATGACTGGCTCTTTCAGCGGTCAAGATGAATCAATTCTCCTGCTGTGATTGGCTACCCGCGAGGTCAAGATGGAGCCATCTTGACCGCTCGGGATAGCCCGTTCGTCCCACGTTTTACTTTCTTTTAATGGCGTCCTTTGAGTCATATAATAAATCCTTTATTGACCAAGCTTGTTCGGTCAAGATGGCGGGATATTGGCCTCGTTCTTTTTTTGCATGTTTATGGACCTCGGCTTCGTCTCGGTCCATAAACACGCAAAAAAAGAACTTGGCCAATATCCCGCCATCTTGACCGAACAAGCTTGGTCAATAACCCATATATATTTTGTCTATTTCTACGGGCGGTGTTATCTGATGTCCAGTCTGTAACCAATTCAGGTAAATGGAGGTCATTTTGTTCAGCAGACTGACTGACGTGCCCTTAATAAACTATTTTCACATTGAAGTCTCGTGTTAGTGTAGTCAGAATTTATAAAATTTCTCGGTCAAATCCAATTTGTTTTCAGCAAAGTGTTGTTACCGAGATCAACAACTAGCCCCTTCTCTAGATAATAATTTTACGGTTAATAATCTTGATTTCGGCTTGCGTATTGGAGCTCGCGATTTATATTAATCGCGTTTGCCAGCCCAACACAGTGAATAATCGTAAGCTAGTTGCTGATCTCGGTGACAACAAAATGTTGAAAACTAATTGAATTTGACCGAGAAATTTTTCAGTGTACAGCACTGCTCTACACGAGACTTGTGCTTTGATAGACTTGATATAATGCACATGTCTTTTTCAGAGTTTTACAAAGAGTCTCAAATCGGTCGAGCTGCTTTTGTTGTTATGATATGAATAACTGAACTCTCGAAGACCGAGCGACAAACGAGGAAAATATTATAATCAGTTGCGAACTGACTAATCTTATAAACACAAACTCAAGACAAATCACTTCAAGCGGGTTCTTTTGTAATCTTTATATCAAGTCTATCAAAGCACAAATCCCGTGTAGAGCAGTACACTGAAAAATTTCTCGGTCAAATCCAATTTGTTCAACATTTTGTTGTCACCGAGATCAGCAACTAGCTTGCGATTGTTCACTGTGTCAGGCTGGCAGACGCGATTAATGTTGCGCGAGCTCCAATACGCAAGATCGAGATTATTAACCGTAAAATTATTCACTGATTATTATCTAGAGAAGGGGCTATTTTTTGATCTTGGTAACAACAATTTGCTGAAAACAAAATGGATTTGACCAAAAATTTTATAACATCTGGTACATAGGGTACTCGATCTTCGATGAAGCGACTCTTGAACTCATAGTTAACTATGTTGAACTCAAGCACTGAGTTCAGTTATCCATATCATAACAACACACGACCGATGTGAGACTCTTGTAAAACTCTGAAAACCGTAACTTGAATAAGTCTCTACGAGGCTCCGTTCCTAAATCTCTTGCAATCGACACCGGAAAAATAAAATTTCCAAGAGTTTGACCTTCACTGTGAAATTCAGGGGCACCCAACGACAAATTTCGGTAGATATCTGTTCGGTGGAGAGTAATTCGCCTTGGGTTTTCGACGTCGATTAAAGAGTGCACTCGGATTTTCGTAACTAAAACGTGGCCTAAAAGATTCGCAATTGGGAAATCATAGCCCCTAAAGTTTTCGAAAAGGTCGTAATTGCTGTTTTTGGTAGTCAAAAACGTCAGCTAGCATTTTCTCAAAGGAAGATTATGTTCCCTAACATTTTCGGGCAATTAAAATTTCAGCTAGGGAGTCCGAACACATGAACTTCTTCTAGCTTATGAAACATCACTTAAAACAGACTTCAAACACCATAAGGTACTCAAAAATGCGTTTCCACAGCTTTTGGTTGATTTGGCTCGTTGGGTGCCCCTGGAAATTGACAAGATGGCAAAAGCTCGCTTGTCTCGCAGCCGCGAACGATTCGCACAAATAGACTGCAAATATCATTGACTATCATTCCCGAACAGACTAATCCTATGAAAGCAAAACTCAAGGTAAAATTTAATCACCTCAAGAGTTCATGAGAAAGCAAGTCCGGTGAAGAGTAGTTGTGACCAAGATCGACAGCTAGCTTGCGATTATTCTCTGTGTTGGGTTGTAGAATAATTAACTCATTGAGCTGAATTAATTTGTTCGCGCCATTTTGCAAATGTTACCTTCCGCATAATTATGCGATTCCGCAAGTCATGCCACATGCCATTCCGCAAACTCATTCCATCTTTTACCCTCACTAGGGTTAGATACATTATGCTCAAAAATTTGAGCATTATGCTTTTGAGCGTCACCCTCAAAACAACAGCATTATGCCTAAAATTAAGCTCGAGAAGTAGCATTATGCTCGACTGATCTTGGTTATATTTGATGCCTTTTTCCATCCCTTCACTGCCTTCAGACAAAAAAATACCTTCATAAGTCAGAAACACATTTCATTGCATTAATTACAACTTTACAAGCAATAAACAACAAATAATGCTCAAAAGCACTCAAAATGTCTTATTTCAATCGAACTCTCCATCTTTAGGATACAACTGGCAAGCCTTAGCAGCCTGGCATAATGATGCAACCAGGCCTTGAAAGTAGCAACCAAGCCTTTGAATATGTTACATCCTTACTAAAAGCACTTCAAAGTGAAAATTTTGCATTACAGTTATGGAAATATTAATTTTTCTTCTTATTGTTATTCTTTTTAGTCTTTATGCTGAAAAAAAAAGCCCATTATGCCAGCATTATGCTTGATGCTCCGACTATAGCATTATGCCCAAAATTATGCCGGCATAATGTACCTAACCCTAACCCTCACCGCCTACGCAGACGTCTTTTGCCTCGTCACGTAATCTTTCCTCCCCAGCAACGTCTGCTGAAACGAGCGGCACATTCCTTTCCCATTGTTAGCAAAGAGCAGCCGGAGTCCACGTGAAAATTACTACAGAGCCAATCGGAGCTAGGTTTTTGTGCGATGTCAATCAAAAGCTGCGTTTAAAATGCTCCCTTGGGACCCCTTGAGGCGAGTTATTTATGTTTCTCCCCGAAATCCCTTCCAAATCATAACTTTTATTAGCCAAAAAACTTATATTGGAAATAATTTTTCCTCTGTAGTGCCATTATCATCCCGACTGCGAGCATACCAGTGTTCGGCCAAAGTTCTGTGGACATACCGGGCAGATCGGAAATGCCTTGGAAATCGATCGTTAAAAGTGTGTTTTTCTTGAGCGACGCGTTCGTCTGTTCCCAATGTTATAAGCGGTTACTTCGCTTCAAAAAAATTAAGGCAGACCTGCGAGCAGTTCAAGAGGAGATTAGAACGACTGTAATAAGAACGACGCGATTACGGTGAGATTTTCCTAAAACGGAGGTGGATGTTTATACTGCGCTGATCGCACCTTCAACAAACGTACCGAAGCAACATCACTAAATCTGTCACCTTCCCTACCACTTTCCTTTCTTTGCAAGAAGACAATGGCGAAAGTTCTGCATTATCGGAAGGTTGCGGAAGTCAATCTGGGATCATTTTTTCAAGCGCCGAGGAAATCCAGTCCTCAAACACCGCCGCTAACAAACGAGGCCGGTTTGTTTATCGTACCTTCACCTATTTCGGTGCCTATTTGACATCTACTCCGATTCAAAGTGCCTTGCTCTGAAAATCGAGGACAGATTATTAAGTTGTTAAGTGAAAATATGTATTCACTATCCCACTGAAACTGTCAACAAACGCTTGCTCAGACTATGAAACCACTGTGTAAAATATGGCACGTAATTCGAAGACTGATAAATTAGTGATTTTCCAACTCGGTCGGTAAATTTACGAAGACGTCCATCTTTTTATCCACAAAATACACTGACCATAGCCTCTCTCTAATCGACAATCATACTCGTTGAAACAATCGAGCCATAAGCCAAACAATCATACTCGTTGATCATGATATCCGCCTTGTTGTTTTGAAATCTCACGCGCGAGGAAATGTGCAAGTCCAAAGTACACTTCCAGGATTGGGAGGTGCGCTCTGATTGGTCTACGTAAAATTCCCGCTCGTTTCAGCAGACGTTGTTGGGGAGGAAAGATTGCGTGACGAGCCAAAAGACGTCTGCGTATGAGGCTACTGGGCAATTGACCGCCAGCATGCTTGCATTTTGCTTCTGTTTTTTTCTCGCGATTCTGCGTGAGGGCGCGATAAAGAGGAGGGGAGCTCACTCATAATTTAAGCAAATTTGTTCGACAGGAAAATCACAAACTTGATCTTATAACCGCTCTATAACTTTCACATTTGTTAGTGGGCGTTAAAGATAGCTTCCAGACACAGCAGATTATTCTGACTGTTGACACTCAGTTTCATGGTCTGGCGACACTGTATACGTAGAAACACATCAAAATTTTTTACAATACTTGAGTTAAGAGATATATGAGAAGAAGACGTCTTTGAATTACTAAGTGCCTGCAAGGAACCTGGAATCTTGAGTGCCTGTGTCTATGAGAGATTTTACTCTAGTTGTGGCGCGAGATCTAAAAAAAAAGCCTTCAGTTCATATTCTGGCCTTCCAGGCACAGTGATCGGGTTAATTTCTACCAAACCAAGTGTTCAAGTCGCCTAAGATAGAATAAAAACTGTGCAAACTGTTATTTAATGTTACGCTGTATTTGTCTTTCATGTACCTCACATTGCATTGCTGACTTACCATAAGCAACAGCAACAAAGAAGAAACTTTCTATTTGGAAAACTCAACAGAAACGACAATTCGTTCGAGAATGCGGTGTTGACGGAGATAGCCAATTGTAAATTGTTGGAAACAGCGGCCATGGGAAACGAGTTTCTGTTTGGGGAAACAAGTAGTTCAAGGTAGCAGTAGTGTTTGAGATAGTAGGTGTCTTCTGTACGACGAAGCTAAACATCTTCTGAACTGTACTTAGTCATTTAGGAGAAAACTGACTAAACGGTTCTATACTTGTGGAATATAGCACAGAAATTACTTGTTTGGGCCAAAACCACAGCTATTTTGTTTTCAAATTGTTCATCGAAATGATATACAATATTTTTATTATTAAATTTAGGAAATGAAAATATATTCAATTGCCAACAGTGCATCAGAAACATAATATATACGCAAGGGAGTTTGTCTGGAAGGGGGGGGGGGGGGAGAGTATGGTTGCATTGCCGGAATGTTGCAATATTCAATAAGAACAATTATATATTCAATGTTTCCACTTTTTTTCAATAAACCAAAATTACATTCAATGCTCCCTGTTGATCCAAAGTATGGTAAACTTACAGTCCTTCGTCAGGGTTATCATCTTAGATTTCAATCTCCACTAGCAGATTATTAACAGACGAAAGTACTTTCTCCCACATAGCATCGCTCAGGCCGATAGCATCGGCCGCTATGTTTAGGTGTTCTCATACATAAGTTCACAACCATAACGCGTGACGTTCATCATCCGCTGACCAGGCTGGACAGCGGAAATTATTGAACATAAAATTAACGCATTGAAAAAAAATTCAGTTTTTGAATTGAACAAACGCGTATTGAATACGATACAAAACTAAACATTTCTTTACTTCAATACATATTTTAGTGCGATTTATGGAATGTAATTTGGTTTACTGAGTAAAAATGCGAAACATTGAATATAGTTTTGGTTTATTGAATAAAAAAACAAAGCATTGAATATAATATTGGTTTATTGAATAAAAAATGGAAACATTGAACATAAAATTATTCTCATTGAATATCGCAACATTCCAGCAATCATAGTGGTGGTGGTGGTGGTGGTGGTGGTGGTGGCGGGGGGGGGGGGGGGGGGGTCGGGCCAAACGTTATGTGGACCCATCCATACAGTGGTTTTCAATTGAGTGTCGTAAACCCAAAACCAATACAATCACTAAGGCCAATCACAGCAAACACAAGCAGAGCAAGGAGTCAACCAAAGTAAACAAGAATTACTTTATTCGACGTTCAGTTCAAAAGCAGTCTGTTTAAAGTTACTGCTTGGTGAACACTTTTGCTCCTCGGGCCAGTTGCTCGAAGCATGGTTAGCGCTAACCGGGGTTAAATACCATGACAACCTATAGGTTTTAATACATCTTAACCAATGGTTAGCGTAAACCATGCTTCGAGCAACTCAGCCAATAGAAAGTTAAAGATTCCGTTCTGAAGTGCAACTTACTTTACTTATACTTCAAAAAATATAATGATCACAAAAACATTTTAGAAGATACACGTATTATCCAGCAAGATTTTCAGAATATTAATTTGATCCAGCTTTTTGAATCAATACAAACTGGAACGCGGTTGAGGAATGTTATGCACGTAAATAAGTTGACGGAACTTTCGAAGAACGGGCTCCTAAAGACAAAAGTTGACACGCATCAAGAATTCAAGATAAAAGATTTCTAAAGTACGGCTCAGGAACTTTCTTCTTTAGCTGTGACGTGTCATATTTCTAAATCTTACAGCCTTTGTCATTTATAATTGAAGCCAGTCTACAAAACAAAGAATCGCCACGTTTTGTTTTCAAAGATACTGATAACACTTGTTTTGCTAAACAGCGATGTCAGATAAAATGGTATCACAGGTAGAAGCAGCACATTATACAGCCACCATTCCTCATTTTCCCAGTAACACTTGAAAATAATAATACCACTAGTGTAAAAAAAGTATTTTAAGGATACATTTTTCGCGTTTGTATGACAGTGGTCTTTTGATCTTCGTCAAGTAAGACAGTAAACTACATCAACAGTCGACCATTATAAACTTCGTATTATTGATGAAGACTGATCATTCATGTTCCTTCTTAATTTAAAACACCACAGCAACGAATTAAAAATTCTACCGAGCCATAAATTATTTAGGAAATATAATTTTCGCGTGCGTTATCACAATAATTATGCAAGCAACAAACACAACAAAAAACGAAAATTCTTATAAGCCTAAATTAGCACAGCCTTGACACAACCAAAAATTCTCTAGAAAAGCTAGTTTCACTTATACAGCTTCATAAAAAAAATCCGGCCCACTCCAAAGTACTCATTACACAGTGATAAGTCTCTTGGACAATGACGTATGCAAGATAAACGTTTGTTATCCACCAATGGTTTTGTTCACCGCAGCAAACTCGAGATACAATCACAACTTTTACGATCATCACTACAGACTATGAACAAAACCCGGCAGTTTTACTTACAGGCAAGTGGGAAACATAAGCGTTTCAAAGAAAAACCTTCTCTTTTTCCCTCAAAGATGCGTCGACAAGGTAAATGACCTTTGATAAGTGAACTGATCAAGGGAAGCCTACTAAACTTGAACAAAGCACGAGATACAAAACTGGGCGTTGGGTGAAACATGCATCTTTCAAAAGGACTGTTTGTTGAGTTGCTGAGTTCAAACGCCATTGTTATTTGGCTCGAAAGCTTCGTTTAAAGATTGTAGGGGGAAGCAACCAAGAGGCGACAGGGGCAAACAGAAAGCGAGCCGGAAAAAACAAGGAAGGACTAAAGTGACCGGAGAAGTGTGGACAACTCTACGACACTCCTTACTTTAAACCTTTTTAGTTTAATAGTCCGTAATGAGCGCCATTAAATCAACTGGATCAACGTCAAACGCGAAAAAAAGTTCACTTCCTTCTGTCGTCTCAGACGATCAGGATTTTGAAACAGACTTGGACGACGATGTCGACCACTTCCATAAACAAAGAAAGTACAGACTCAACAAAACCACATCGCAACGTTACTTTGACGCATGTGACACCCTCAACACTGTTCCAGTCACCAAATTCCTTCGCCAATGTCAAACCGGCATTGTAGACCTCAAGCATTACGGCATTCGCGATACTGGTGCGCAAGCAATTGCTATAGCACTTGAACACGATATATTGGTCACATCCCTATGCCTCCACGACAATGGTATTGAAAGCGCGGGTTCGGTGGCCTTGTCCAAAATTCTCAAAGACAACTGCTTCGTCACACACTTTGACCTCTCCGAGAACAAAATTGGAAAGGAAGGAGCCAAAGCTATTGGCGACATGTTGCTGGAGAATGCTTCTTTGCAAGAGTTGAACTTGAGTGGTTGTGGGATCCATGGCAAAGATATCAAGCGTTTCTTGCACGCCCTGTCTTCCAACCCTCATTTAAGAAGCTTAGATTTCAGTTACAACGACCTCGGAGATGAGGGCGCTATGGATTTGGGTCGTGCACTCTCAAAAAAACGCCAAATTAGAGTACCTTGACCTAAGCTGGAACAACATTAGGGCATGTGGGATAGAAGAACTGGCCAACGGACTTACGAGAAACAAGAAACTGACGGAGCTTGAACTTTCTTGGAATTGCTTCTCGGATGAGGGGGCAAACCATCTTAGTTCCGCCCTGGTCCAAAACCATTCCCTTAAAGTGCTTGAAATGCAGAGTTGTGGTAAGTCACAAACGACAACATTATGCGTTGGTGCAACTTCTCAGTCAATGGCTTTAGACGGGAATATTTCATCATCCGGGATCTAACTTATCTTTATCGCGGCGCGTGTTCATTATATATGTTCCAATAGCCCATTTTACAGTTCAATGACTTGTCCTTTGAGGGAAGCGAGGCTGGAGATGACCTTGTTTTGATACAAAACAGTGACAGTGACAAAACAGTGATCTGTATCAAAACAGCCTCACCGCCATCCTCGTATCCATTCATAGGCCAGGTCACTGAGCATACAATTGCAAAATGGGCTATATTTTGATCTTTGCTTTCCTTATCGTCCCTCCCCTAAACAAGTGTCAATACCCTTCCAAACAAGTTAGCAGTTCACCGCTAAATTATAGTTACAGGAGTGGGTTAAATTTATAACAACAGATGTGTTGGTACAAAGTCAAAGTTCTCTCTCTAGGAATCCATACCGCTGGAGCTTTCAAGATCGCAGACGCACTCAAGGCAAACCAGACTTTAGAAGTACTCAGAATAGGGAAAAATTCGTTCCAAAGGTCTGGAGCTTGCTCGCTTCTCCGTGGGCTGAGATGTAACCAGACAAGTGCTCTCCGCGAACTTATTCTAGAGGACGTGGTATTTGATGGGTGAGTAAATCATAAGTCGAAGACCAGTCTGCCCTACTTTACACATGGGACTGGCAAAGGCCAAATGAACCGAGAGGAAAGCGTTGTTGCTAATTTATCTTGAAAATTATTCAAATACTCCTTGCGTAATAGATATGCAGCTTAAATAATGTGTAATCAATGAGTAATCGATGGATAATTAATAGGTAATCGATGAGAAATCAATAGCATCAATGAATAATCAAGGTTTATTCATCTTGGGAGGGAACTAAGTGCTACAAACCCATGGTTTTTATTAGGTTTTACCGCTATTTCTTTTTGTGCTATTTTTTTGTACTAATCATTAGGGCCGTTTATACGAGAGAAAATAAGCCGCGGCTTACTCTGGCCACGGCTTACATAAGACGCGAACACTCCGTATAAATGGTACAAAATCTACGTTCACGGCTTTCTCAAGCTGCGGCTTATCCTGGCCTAGGAGTTTTTACTCGTATAAATGGTTCCTTTCGCGTCTTATGTAAGCCGCGACCAGAGTAAGCCGTGGCTTATTTTCTCTCGTATAAACAGCCCTATTGTAAGTTCATTGTGTATGGCAAATAAAAATACAATATACAATGAGCATTCGAAGTCACCCTTGAGTAATCGATAGGCCACAAAATTTCTGGTCATCGATCACTCATCAGTTGATTACTCGTTGATTGCCCATCGATTACTCATTGATGTCATCGATCATCGATTAGTTACGTCTGGAATTTTACAGGGACTGTGAGATCGAGTTAGACGCTCTTCTGGAGGAACGGCCCAACTTCAGCTGTTCTTGGGATGTAAGCATCAGAGGAGGGCATGCAGTCAAGGGAGTAAAAAAGAAGCCTGACGCAGTGGAAATGTTCCTTACTTTCGTGCGCACTCGAGGCCTTCGTCTCATTGACTTGTTCAGGATAATAGCTAAAGACAGTAACGCAACAACCATAAACAAAACCGAGTTTATTACCGGTATGAAAAAGCTGAATGTTCCTCTTAAAGATCACCAACTTAGGGCCTTGTTTGATACACTGGACGTCAATGGTGATGACAACGTGGAGTTTTACGAGTTTCTCGGTTCGAGGAGTCACTACTTGAAAACGACACGGAAATGAGTTCCTTTTTGTCTAGTATTAATCAGGGGCACACATTAGAAAATGGCTTAAGCTTTATTGAAAGTTTGCGACATTGACTTCTGCACTTTCAAAACCAGTCTTATATACCACCTTTATCACCAAAATATTTGACTTCGTATAACCCAAAAGGCAGAACTGGTTTCCTTGAAGGCTTTACTACACGTCCGGGCAATTTTCATTTAGTGTAAGGCGTTCTATCACGAATGCCGTTCTCTGATTGGCTACGCTACTAGCTACTATTGTGACAGATAGTGACTAGCGGTTCTCAACAAAATGGGGGCCGCTTTCTTTCGTTTTCGAAGTGTCTGCGAGGAGGATTTAGATAATTTATTTGTTTAGTTTTAAGAGCTCATAATTGAATCGTTAAGTAGACTAGAGAAATAGTAGTCATTGTATCAACACTGTAAGAAATTTTGTATTTGTAAAGAGAGCGTAAAAAGCCTGCTTTCATTTGTAAGGTTCTGAAGCTGTGCCTCTCAATTACGTTAGTAGCAGTACGAAGGGAGATCAAGTTAAGTAGATCTCAAAGTTGCGCATAAAAACGCAAGATGCGTTGAAGTCATCTTGATTATGATAACATTTTTCCTTGGATCGGCCGCATTCTAAACCTTTGTAACGACTACAATACAGTCTCCTCCAACTCGACGAAACAAATTTGGTCTTATTAGCAACTCTTTCCTTCCACAACGTTGGATTTCAGAGTATAACCATTCACGCAAAAGTTATTGCGCAGTATTTTCCACTGGTATTCATTACTAAGCTGTACAAGGATGCCCTACGTTTTCCGAGTATGTGGATGGAATCGTTTGAGAAGCACCTTCCAGTAATGCTGTTTAATAGCTGTTGATGTGGTATTCTAAAAGTAGCGAAAGCTACTCGTTATTGTTATTATTCAACACAATGTCCAAATATGGTCATGGCGCGCTCAATATTTGTCGTGCGCGCTCAACAGATATCCTGTGATATACCTAATGGTCGCGGAGAAAAATGGCGGCTTTTGCAGCTTTTCTGCAATAAACTCATTAAATTGTGCTTTGCTATCAATATGTTGAATAAAAGAACAATTATCCTGCTCAATCTTGCAAAATATCTCCAGATTTTAGCCAACTTGGCCTACGGTCTCGTCGGCTAAGTATCAGGAGATATTCCGCCCGATTTCGTAGGATAATTGTTAAGTAGTTTCGAGTGGTGGTGTTCGTTTCAGTTTTACTCCCAACAGAAATTTGTGAAAAACAAAAGGAGAGTTATACTTTAGTTTTGTTAGTCTAGACAGGGAAAGACTTGAAGTAAGACGCACTCTACGTTTCAAAAGAAAGGTCCTTAATCCTCGTCGATGTACTCAAACGGCTCAGGTGGCTCAGGTTCTTCTTCTTCCTCTTCAGCACCAATACCCATCGGAGAAGAAGCTGAAAAGACAAAACAAAAAAGATTTAATTGTTATTTGGACTCTACAAGTTCTTGGGAATGTGAAGCTATGACCCACAAGGGATAAAGCGGAATGAGCGAGTGAAAGGTTTTGATTTTGAAACTGAAAAGAGTTTAGTCTTGCGTGGGACCGTCAACGATAATGAGTACAGTGTTCTCTAGAGCGATTTTCGCTTGACCTGTTTAATCCAGTTCATCCACCACTCTGGTACGCTCTCTTGGCTCGTCACGCAATCTTGCCTTCCCTCCACGTTGGAGACTGATTGCGTGACGAGCCAAAAGAGCGTCTGCGCTGCGAAGGAGGCTACCACTCTGGCCGATTAAATAAGATACACAAAACAAAAACAAACCATTCAGCTTTGGAGGCAAATGCACGGAAATACGTCAAGTACGTTCCAAAAGTTTTCAGTTAAGTGTCAAAGGTAATTTTCCGGTACGCTTTTGTTTCACTTCACTACACTTTTGGTTAAAAAAGAACTCGCGCCACTTTCTCAGCAATCCATAATCAACCCAAAACTGACCATAACTCGTTCACACACGGTTTCTCCGCGCTAGACAGCATGTACATGCAAATACCGCACAAATGAATGTGTTTCGGTAAGCTGAAGCGACATATATACATACATACACATATGGCTTTGAACAGCTTACCTAAACACATTAATTTGTGCGGTGTTCTTTGTCACATTAAGCCACATCCCACAAACTTCACATTTTCAGCATGAACATGCGTTTGCTTCGAGTTATGGTTAGTCTCATTGAGTTGTTTCCGTTCGTGGGATTTGTTACAATAATCAGTTTGTGAGAATGAATATATGAAATCATGTTTGAACTGCGCATCATTTAATCTGGTTATTTAATTTCTTTAATCCGCAGTTCAAATGTATGATTTTCATATATTCATATTCTCACATATTCATCACTCACGGTATATTACGAACCATCTAAATGACCAGCTCCCAGTTGGCTTGTTAGCTCAGTTGGCAGAGCACTGCACCGGTATCGCAGAGGTCGTGGGTTCGAATCCCGTACAAGCCTGAATTTTTTTTAGGCTTTATTTTTACTACTGCTTAAGTAGTGTTCATAACTGCGATGATCATTCACATATTCCGTAATCACTTTGTTTCTGATTTGCTGGGAAAAAACATACACCACAACGCTTGTGATTGAGTCATGACTGGCCCTTGGTTTGTTTTGCCTTGTTACGCCAGTCATGAAGAAAAGAAGAGCAAACATAGCGCAAACGCAAAGTCATACTCAGAAAAAGTTGTTAATAAACTGATTAATTACCTGGAAGAGGTTCGATCAGATCTTCTGGCTCATCAGACTTCGAGTCAGTCATCATAACTATTCCTCCAATATTAACCTACAGCGCAAATAGTAGCAGAAGTTAAAATTAACAGGAGTCAGGTGAAGACTGCTTCATCTCTCAATAAAAGCTCCATAAACGTATTGGCACTTTCTGTAAAAAGAAGCGACTTGAGGTATTAGCATAAAAGAAGTTTGAAATATTTCAGTTACTAAAAATCTGCCCGTGAAGATTTGTGCGCGGAGCCCGGATTGTTCAAGACATGATAACACTTACATTTCATGTCTTGTCCTTCACGTTCAAAGTGACTACTCTATGAATGATAGGCAAATTTAGCAGCGACAAGCAAGACTTTGACAAGAAAGAAACCAAACAAACTGTACAATTCTACGGAAAGCATACCGGTTTAAGAGGCATGTAACGACTGTCTTCTGGTAATGAAATAACTTTGAGCTGCAATAAAAGAGACAGAATTGTTATTTCAAGTATTCTGAAACTCGCGGAAATTAGCATAATACAGGTGTCGAAAACGACAAGTCTTCAAGTCAACTTTCGAAGTCTTCGGATGAACTTTGGAAGTCTTTATGTCAACTTTCGAAGTCTTCGGATGATCTTCGGAAGTCTTTAAGTCAACTTTTGAAGTCTTTGAATGAACTCTGGAAGTCTTCAAGTTAACTTTAATTCGAAGTCTTCGGCGGATGTCCTACCAAAGTCTCAGCGCTCATAACCAACGTGGACAGTTTGGATCAACTAAAGAAGTTTCCAGTCGCTATCAGAAATCAGCGGAAGTAACTCACTGTATTTGGTGAACAAAACACACCTGGGCTGGAAGGACCCGAGCAGGATTCTCCAATAATTCAAAGTCGGGTTCTTCTTCTTCCATCTTCTCGCTGCTCTCCTTTTCACTCTTTTCAACTGTCGATTCTTCACCATTCTTGTCTTTATCGTCTTCCTTTTCAGTCTAATTATAAAGAAACCAGTCGTAAGCTCATTACAGAAGGCCAATGTTTAGTAGAAAAAAACTGCGATTTCGGCAAATCTTCGTGAACGTATCCGAAGAGTTTCCGAACGAAACCAAGAACAAGGATTAGAGAGAATTCCAACGTGAAACACTTCGTCTTGCCAATAGCGATCATGCTGTAAACCAAACTCTCATGCTTTGCATGTACGGTTTGAATTTAGTTGCACAAGCTTCTACTGTTTGGTCTTCGTTTAAACAGAAACCTGCTGCAATAAGAAATCTTAGTCCTCCTTTTCGTGAAACGTTTCTGTGGTAGATGACAAGCGAAATGAAACGCTTGCACTGACTAGTTGTCATCTTTTCGAAATAGTGGTCTTCGAGAACTAAAGTGACATCAAGTCGTACATCAGTTACCGAATTAAACGGAAATAAAAATCAGCTAACCTTTGCCGAGGCTGCTTTATCCTTGTCACCTTCTTGCTCCTTTAGACAAGTACACAATAAAATCGTCAAGATAAAGGCACAGTAAGGCTCTACAAGAATACCAATCTTTCAATTCTTAAACGCAATACAAAATATGAGACTGCAACGTTTAGGTGTGGAAACCACCAAACACCTCGCTTAGCGAATCACTGACAGAACATCAAGTTTAATTCTTTGATTGCACTCACGTGACGGCCATGTTGGTGACAAAACAACAGAGAAATGTAGCTCAAGGTTTGCATAATAATAGAGTTTTCGCTATTGTTCTTTCCACCAAAATGGCCGCCGTGACGTCAGGTGCAATCAAAGAATTACAGCCAGCTGCTTTATCAGAATAAACCCCGAAAACAGTAACCCGCCAAAATCACTTTAACCCGCACGACTTACGGACCAAAGACATCAGATAGAACACCTCTATGTAAAAAGGTAAATCCACTTTGCTCAGGAAACGCGGTTAATCGTTAAAAATGGCCGGGTAAGAACGTCGCGTTTGCTGTTTCTCTAAACAAATTGTTCTTTAAGGTTATGAAAATCACTGATCACTGTCGGTCACTAAAGAAAGAGGTCTACGAAAAAGACATGCAACAATTCAATCTTACCACTTCCATCTTGTCATCAGCTGCTTCTGATTTCTTTGCCCTTGATTTGATTTTATTCGTTATCGACAGCACCGCTGTGGTGACCTGTTCAAAAATAAACCGGGAAATGTTACTTCCGTGCGTTCTATTATAGAGTTTGTCTTCAGTTTTGGGGTTACGATACTTTCATACACTCAAGACTCGTAAGCAGGGAATATGAGCTCGATGTGCTCTGAAGCGCCATAGAAATTTTGAAGAGATTAACCGTTTTAGTTCACCATAGCCTGTACTTCAACACGGGCCTAAACCATGCTATAGTTTTCAATCATTTTGGTATGCGGTTGTTCGGCGCGAAAGTTAGGAGTCGGAAATGACGGTTGCAATTTCAAATAAACAGTTCGAATTTTCCGAGACCCCTGGCGTCCATAGGATACACAACATCATAAGCGTATTGGGCGCTTAATTGTGCAGCCTTTCTCGTATCAGCCCGCCTCAGTCTCCTATTTTTCTTTTTCATATTGAGGAAAGAACAGATGAGTCGTCCACAGCGAGGATAAGTGTGGCAAACTCTTTCACTTAATTACTCTGAACTCACAACTCAATGAACAATATATAGAGCTGAGCATACCTATTTACCGCTTGTAAATTAGACAACCAAGTAACGTGGTAGAGAGTTAAAGTGAAACTGTTAAATGAGTGTTTCACTTAAATAATATAAGGAGCATACCTTTTCTTTCTCCTCCTTCTTAGGAGGTTTGAGAGGCTCAGGATAAGCGTACAACGATGGCTTCGCATTTGATTTGAACTGCATTTTGGGCATCTGAAACGCAAGAACCAAACACCACAATTACTTGATTAGTAAAAGCTCGAGTCAGGAGCCAAACCTGTAACCTTAGGTTCATGCGTGGCATACGTCCTGTATAATGCTACAATTAGTAACGTTCTAAGGGTCTAGTATTTTGTGACAGAGATGAAGATCTTACTCTCTAACGCCACTGCATTTATTTAGAAAACAATCTTTAACAATCTTTATCACCGTGACCACTCAAGCACAAGGCTGTAAGCGCGTTCAGCGTGGCATTAAACGACCTGAGTGACGTTCAAACCGCAAAACGGTATAACTACCAGTACCTGTCCTATTTATGCCCGAAACCAAACAGACGTTACTATAAAATCCATTTTCGAAACGATTATGAACAAATCAGCCTCTCTAATGGGTCATGTGCCCTCCTCCCTCACTTCTTACACACGATTGGTAAACATAAAGATTTTTCGTAATCACATGACTTTTCTGAGGTCACTAGCAGTACAGTGGTTGAAACGTCGCGAACCACATCGAGACAAACAATTAACTCAGTTCTTATGATCTAAGGAGCTGGTCAGTCCGCGGGGAAAAATTTGTGTGAACACCTCGAACTTTTTGTTAAGTTGTTTTTGTTACTCACCTTTAAGTCCGAATTGAGTCCAATAGTGCAAGAAGGTGTGAACGCCAAGGATATGAAGTGAGATAAGGGGAACCAAAACCAGACGTGTGTAAACACAAACAGGCCTACCACTGTCGCCATGTGCGTGTGGCCCGCGCGCGACTGTAACGAGATGGTCACGTTTCGTCCACCTTTAAAACGTAAAAGCAAACATATCAGAAGAGGTATCCGAATCTGCGTGAGCGTGGGAATTTATTATCTTACCGCGCTGATCTATGTAAGTAATGGAATAGATTATCCATTTGTTACTCTAAAAGTGCAAATGTCATGCGATTCAAGACGGCGGGCAGGCGGCAGCTGACGTAGGTTTGAGGCTACCTTTTTGTCCCAGAATCCATAGCGCTGCTAGAGTATGTGCAACACGGTTGACACTTGTTGGGACCGTTAGAACACTGTCACTATTGTCACTGCTCAACAACGTTGGACGTTGTTGCGAGCGTTTTCCCAGGTCTTAAGTGATTAAAACATTCAAACACTGAAAACAGGTATTTCAAAGTGAACGCAGTAATCCCAGTTACCGCGAAGCATATCGTATGCGTATGATTCAGGAGTTCAAATCAATTTATTTAAGCTCGATAGCGTGAGGAGTGGTTGCCCAATCTCCCGAGCCGGGGTCTCATGTATGAAACGTTCGAGCATTCCGGATCGAATTGGAATTTAGATGTGTTGGTTTTTGAGGAGAAGGGAAAACCGGAGTGCCCGGAGAAAAACCTCTCGGAGCAGAGAAGAGAACCAACAACAAACTCAACCCACACATGATGTCGAATTCGGGAAACGAACCCGGGCCACATTGGAAGGCGAGTGCTCTCACCACTGCACCATCCCTGCTCATCTATTTAAAAACAATATCAACTATCGGCACTTGAGCTCTGGACTTCATATTTTCAAGTTCAGTACTTGGCATGGGCAGTTATCTGTATTGCTCCCTTCCTTAGTACCCCCAGTTAGCGTTCCCTCCAGCAGTAATTACTTACCAGCATCAAGGATGCCTTGAGCCAAAGTGGCGCCAAATTTAGCGATGATGTCTTCATGTTTGTCGCCGATAACTTTGGCGAAAATCTCACGGAACTTAGCAACTTTGGGACACGACAGCTCCGTTTGCTGGATGAGAACCAACGAGCTGGCGATTAAAGCACCCTAGAAAAGCAAAAAGATTAATCGTTATCTATCTGCGTGTACGAACTGGAAGAACAAGCCAAACTGATAAACATTTCCTATGATCTGCTAATGTTGTTGAAATTTACCTGCCGAACGTAGTTTACAGGATCGTTGGTCATTGGTTCCAGAAGTCCAATTGCTTCCTGAAAGAAAACAGATAGCAAAGTACTCGAGTGAATTCAGACCAAAATGCCCACACGACAAAACGCCCTGCATAATATACAGCCTAACACATATTGCCCCACAGTTGAGAAATGAGGCCACACAACTCCACGGAGCTACAAGTATCAAATTGGGGGAGCTTGTCTCAGGTTCAGTAATTTATAACTTAGGGGACATTTTGACTTAACATCATCAGAGTCACTCGAGCATTTTTGAGACAAACTTGCATTTGGCCAATACACTAGCTGGCGAGCTTGTTGTTGTTGACGGGAAAACCCCACCAAACAGAAAAGCGTTCACCTGCCGCACTTTTTAGCATTGCTCATCCAATGACTTCCTGTATTAACTGATTAAGATATTTATTACACCCATTTTGAAATCACTTGTGATTCTTGCAATCTGATTGGCTCTCAACAGTGCAATTTATTCCCAAATCACACCATTTTTTACTCTAAATCGCATCCTTTCTGTAACCCATCAAAATGAAAATGAAATAATACTAACCTATCGAATTTCATGGATAAACAAGTATTATATTATTTTATATTAAAAAGCTGTGTGATTTCAAAATGGGTGTAATAAAGTGGTAATTGAACTTCATGTTCTGCAATTTTGGTCTGAAATCATACTTGTGATTTCAAATTGAACTCGTGCTGCACGCTCATTCGATTTTGAAATCAGGCGTATGATTTCAGACCAAATTGCACTCCACTCAGTTCAATTACCATTATAAATCTCGTGTTTGTGTTCTCACCTTGAGACCAGTACCAGCACATGCAATACCCAGGGCCATAGCAGCTCCATATCTCACGTGGGGGTTATAACTCTCCGATAACAATGAGACTACACTGGGGCATTGCTCTGGTGTTCTACAATAAAAGACAGAGGAACGTTAATAGCAATACTCTCCCAACAGCAGTCCAGAAAGCAGTGTATGTAAGTGAAGCACTAACTGAATAAAGGGGGATAGTTTCTATAGAAACTGTGGTGCTGTGTCAGTGGGGAGTGAAACACGAAAATTTGGTTTATCAACGGAGTTGATAATGTAAAATGACCACTAAGAATCGAAGAATTGTGGGTAGTTAATTTCACGTTGCCAAGTTCCCACCAATAGCGTAGCTCCATCTCGTCTGTATATAAACGATACACAACCCACAATTCCTTGATTCACTCTGACGAATGGCTAACGCTCGAAACGTCAGCTATTTGAATCAACTCCGTTGATAAAACTAAAACCAAATTTAAGTGAAGCACTGCTTGATATTTTAACGCTTCAAAGCCGTATTAATTGAAATTTTTTCCTGATAATGGCTTTGGAGTCTGTATAGACGACTCTTTCCGAGAGACCTCCCAGCAATAGACCCATTCGGCTAACTCAATGTTGGGCTTAAGATTCTTTGAGTATTGTATTTGCATTATAATGTAGCATTCATATTTAAATGATATGGAAATACCTGGAACAAAATGTCTTAATCCCAAAGGGTTTGAATTGAGTACAACATTGAGTAAGCTGAATGGGTCTATTGTTGAGCCATTTATCTTTAAGTGGTGGAAATCGGAAGCAACCAAAGGCAGTTACGCAGTGAAATGCTTTTAATCAACAGTGCAACAGTTAGATAACGACCTGGAATTCCTGTTAGCAAAGTAATTTCAAACCCAGCATAGCCAGGGTATCCACTCTGATCAACAGTGCCTGGACCTGTATGAGTGAAAGTACATCAACAACACAAGTTTAATACATACCTAAATAGGAGAAAACCAAGTGACATCACTGCTGCTCTTCTCACATCATCGCTAACGTCACTAACCTATAATTTTTAATACGAAGATTGAAAATCATCACTCTGATCCTAGAGAGAGCGGTTTCCAATTGAGTGTCGAAAGTAATTCTCGTTTTGTTTTGGTTTTGCATTGCTTTGCTCTGTGACTGGCCAGCAAAACTCGCGCCACTTTCTCAACCAATGAGAAGCAAAACCAAACCCAATCGTGACTTGCACGCGCGTATTTTCCCACACTTTGCGCCGGCTACATGTAATTGCTTTGTATACTGATTGGCTCATTGTGCTGTTTGCATCTGTTGTGATTGGTCAGAGTAATTGCTTTAGTTTTGGTTTTACTCCACTCAATTGAGAAACGCTCTAACAATGTTACACAGAAATTAGAGAGCACGAATGTTGGCCTTTTAGAGCAATTTTCAATTGAGTGTCGTAAAGCAAATCCAAAACAATAATTATTACTCCAACCAACACAGCAGATTGAAAAATGCGATAAGCCAATCAGAATCCAAGCAATTACACATAACCGGCACAAAGCGCGGCAAAATGCATGCATGCAAGTCACGAATGGCTTCGGTTTTGGTTTCTCATTGGTTGAGAAAGTGGCACGAGTTTTGCTGGCCAATCGCAGAGTGAGGCAATGGAAAACCAAAGCAAATGAAATTTATTTACGATGCTCAACTGAAAACTGCTCTTAGACCCAAACATAAACTCAGCTAATCAGGAGTAATCTGTTTCTACAGCCAAAAAGGCATTTGCGCAAAGGTATTGCCATACTGTAAGGGAAAAGCCCTCTTGCCTGAGTATGACCTTGGTGGTTTTTGAAGTCTCAAATCCTAGATACTAAATTTTACAACCCTGGGGCTGCTTCCTGAAAGGCGTAATAACTATGTTCCAGGGATAAATCTGCCTTATCCCAAGAATACCTTTTGGAATAAAGCAGATTTATACCTGGAATAGAGTTACATGTGTTAGACCTTTCGGGAACCGGCCCCTGGAGAACATAGAAAATCATAACTTACAGCAACATGCAGTAGTCTCTTGATAGCCTTGTTGTTGCCTGTTCCACAGTAGGCCATGGCCACTGTATACATGCCACTCTGTCGTAGATTATGATCTTTGTCCTGCATCAGGCTCTCTATTAGGGCATCAGCTTCTTCCATGCGGGCATACATCACCTAAATTTCAAGTAAACAAGAAGATATCCTAAAGGATTCTGCCAAGCACTTAGACAGGCCTATTCCTCAACAACGTGATAAGCAGAAATTTCTCCTTACATTATATAAACTAAGCTCTTGAAATCAACTGGGATATTTCAAGCCTTAATCTTGCTAAACTAATACCAGTTCAATTATTCAACCCACCAAAGCAATTCCTAATGAGAGACCACGTAAGATTTTCTCGTGCTGAGTTTCTTGAGCATACTGTAAAAAAATGTATAAAAATTAATAATAAAATTAATGTCATTTCGAAGCCCCAGAGTATGGTGGACTTGGTTTGTCAATTTAATTAGTTTTGTGAGAATGCATATATGAAAATTATATATTTGAACTGCAGATTAAAGAATGAATTTGTGAATGACCATTGCAGTTATAAACACTACTTAAGCAATAGTGAAAAGTAAGTACATGTAGTTTCATAACTGCGATAGTCATTCACAAAATAATTAATTCATTCTATAATCCGCAGTTCAAATTTATAATTTTCATATATTTATTCTCACATGTTCACCTCTCACGGGTATGTTACGAACCAACCTAATGACCAGCTCCCAGTTGGCTTGTTAAGCCTGGTTTCCATATGATCTTAAGGGTCTGCGATCCGCCTGGGACACAATCGGTGCCATGATCGGCGATCGATCTGCGACATGTTGCAGACATATGGAAACATGTGTCCCCGGTGTCTGCGGTGGTCTGCGACACACAGTCGGGGTCATCGGGAAAGTAGAACCTAGTTCTACTTTCCCGATCACTGATCGCAGGCCGCCACAGATGCCAGGGACACACGTTTCCATATGTCTGCAACGAATCGCAGACTGATTGCTGATCATGGTACCGATCGTGTCCCAGACCTATCGCAGACCCTTAAGATCATATGGAAACCAGGCTTTAGCTCAGTCGGTAGAACGCTGCACCGGTATTGCAGAGGTCGTGGGTTCAAATCCCGTACAAGCCAGAATTTTTTCAGGCTTTACTTTCTTTACTGCGATGGTCATTCACAATATCATTAATTAGTTTTATTAACCTCCCCCAGTCCAAACAGGGGACAATATCTCAAAATTAACAACTTCTGAGCATAGTTAGTAGTAGTTCTGAATGAAAGCACTGACATGGACCCAGCCATAAACAAAATGTAATGAGCCAAGGCATAAAAAATGCTGGACTATGTTTGAAAATGTGAGGATAAAAAAAATTTCATGAAATAATTAAATCAAGGACAAGGAGGAGCATTTTAAGACAGAAACATTAAAGGTTATTTAAAATTTAAATGAGGCAACACCCGACTTTTTTACATGAACTGGCAAACTGTTTAGGAATGCCAAAATTTGCTGCATGTGGATAAAAATGTAGCATCTTTGATAAGCTGCCTTCACCCCTTTTTGCAGAAAATGCTTCAAATCAATACTAGTCTTTTACAAGAGGGTAAACTACCTGTCTTCTGAATGTATTGGGGTAGGTCGGGGGACCACAAATTTATTCTGAACGACAAAAAGGAATGTCAGGTGTGGAACAAGACACCAACTTACTCCAACCATCTCCTCAATAGCAGTAGCAGATTTTGATCCCAACATGACCAGTCCCATGGCAAGACCACAAGCTTCACCTGTAATAAAATCAATCAATCAATCAATCAATCAATCTGTCAATCAGTTGTGTTAGCAGCATTTAACAAAGACCGCTAATTAGGGGCACTTTCTAGATCAAATTGGAATTTGGAAATGTAAGTTTTTGAGCTGGGGAAAAACTGGACTAACCAGAGAAATTACCTATAGCAAGGGCAAGAAGCAACAGCAAATTAAATTCAACCCAAATATACTGCTGCATCTGGAAATGGATCACCACTGTGCCATCCCTGTTTTTCTCATACTCCCAAAAAGAACATGGATAGCCTAAATGAACTCTGCTAAAAGAAAAATTATTGAAGACAAACCTGTAACAGCATCATCTTCCCACAGATTTGTCTTAAGCTGGTCATAGACATCTATAAATTACAAAAAGAACAACAGGCTCAGAAGCAAACTTCAATGAATTCCACCCAGGAAACTGAGATACAAACAAAGCTATAGGTTCCATAACAATAAAACTTCCTGCCTTGTCTAGCAGAGCCCATTGCAGCCAGCCCCAGACCAAGACATCCTCCATGACGCACCATCTGAAAAAGTAAAATTGAATCTTCACTTTTTCCTATCCGAGTTACCAATAATTTTCAATTTGTCAAAAAATATTTGTCTCTGTAAAATATATGTATAGCATACATCACTCAGCAAACTTGCTGAAGTCAATTCTTGACAGAAAATGAGAATTAATCTTACATCTGTAGTGGCATTCTTGAGTTGTTGTATGAGATAATCGATGATCTTTCCTCCATGGTTAGCATGAATTAAACCTGCAACAACAACATAGACTCCCCATCAGGAAGAGGTATGCACAGATGATATGCACTGTACATGTGAAATGCTCTAATTCCTTGTGTTTAGGCCCTGGATAATTCATGGCTTGTGTAGAGCTTTGCCGGGCAAAATTCATTGTCTGTAGAATACCTCTCAAAGAAAAAGAATAAGTTTTTATATTAAACAATGGAGCTCAAGGTTGTTCTTGAGGCCTAAGTTAATGTTTGCTAAAACAGCAGTGGATACTTGACGGCAAGTGCATCCCTGCTATCAGATGTTCATGCTTGAAAGCAAGATTACTAAATGGTTTAACTAATTTGTTGGATCAATTGTAGCACTAAAGTAATGGTCACAAATGTTTGATATTTTAGTTATCATGAGAGGATTTTACCTAAAGCAAACAATCCACCTCCTTCCTGGTAAGCACTGCCTCCACTGCCATCTTTGGGTAGGTACGTGGACATGAGCTTCAAAGCATCTTGTTCATGACCCTTTGATGACATAGATTTCATTATTCTTACTTATAATTGAACAATGCAATAAACCAAGTCTCCAAAAATAACAGTTATTTCTCTCAAATCTTTAATATCTCTTACCTCCTGAGGGCTTCTACCCTGTCATAGAATACTAGGACATAAACCTGCTATGAAGTGTTGTAATACAGGTGAACTATAGTTTTGCTGTGTAAAGAGTTACTGTATCGTAATGTTAATAGTGTTTAATATTGTAATGTATGGTCATTGTATCGTAATGTAAATATTGTTTAGTATTGTAAAATATTTCAAAGTGCAGGTAAGTTCAGAGAGCAGAAACATCAAATATGAATCATAAAGCATAAGTGATAAAATAACTATAATTACTTTTCATCTGTTCATCTTCCATGGCTGTATGTATTTACAAACGACCAGCTCCCAGAATGGTTTGAAACCTTTATAGCCTTTGATGCTTCTTTTACCCATGCAATTTATAATGCCCTGATTAATCCAAAGTACAGGAAATTGGCTATGGCAAGTGTCAAAGAGAGCTAGTTCAACACTGCAAAACAAACCTTGTGAATAACTCCTAAGCTTGCAGTAGCAGTGAATTTAGCCCAGTTGGTGGCTCTTCCAAGCCATTCCAGGTTATTTCTGTTGACGTAAAAGAAATCAGATTCAAATCTAGAGTGAAACTGCACCTGAAAGTTTAAGGTTTTAAATTTGTCTTGATTCTCAATTCTCAATTCTTAATTTGTAAATTTCTTTAGGTAGTTTGTGCATAGACATACATGTAACCTCAATACTTCCTGTCCTGGTGCTTTTTTCTATTTATTGTTAATAATTATTCTTATTACATGCATTACAGTGTATTTTGTTTGCAGTTAATTGAATAAGTATGTAAAACTAAGTATGTTATGTTATGTTATGTATTCGCAACTAAAACAAGCAGTTTAAAGCAAGTTTTTTTTTAATGATCGATACAGCATGGCATACCGAAGGAAAGTGTCACTAGTTGTTCCACAATGCATGTAAGAGTTGGCTATAACAGTAGCTGTGTGACAAACAGAATTTCTAGAGGCATCCTGCAGAGAGAAAGACAAATACATGTACAATCAAGAAATTCATTAAAATGTGAAAGAAGATGCTTTTTAAATGGGGAGGCACACAAATAATTCTATCATAGACAAAGATGGTCTTGCAAAACAATATCTGGGAAACCCAGAAAATGAAAGAAATTCCACAAAAAATGTAAGTGTTAACTGTACACCTTACTACACATTTCACAACCTAATTTCCTCCTGTACAACATTGGCATTATTTTTATGAAATTTTCCCACCAGGCAAGATGCTCAATATTGCACTAGCTCAGATTAATTGATGGACAGTTACACAGTGAAGCTTGGAATGAGAATTTTATCCAATACTGTGAACTTGTAGTGCACAGAGTGATAAAATTGGGCCAGTCACATCAAGCCATTGACCCCATATCCTTCATCCCCACACATCACACTCAAATGGGACAAACAGAACCCACACATTGTTTACAAAGAGTGTAGAATAGAGTTCCTGGTATTGTGGCCTCTCCTGGCTTACACTGAAGGTTAGTTGAGGGTGGGCGAAGGGCTGACCACCCATCCCTGGAATAAGTGCCACGGTTACAAAATCAGGGTTTTCAATAAGTTTTGAAATACATTTAGCCGGTTCAGCTAACTCAACTAGGCGGCGAACTGATAAATTTTTTAATAATTTGAGTGAAAATACCAACAAAGTAGGAGGCGATTTTCACCAGTTGCCAGCTTCTAATGAAACCCCTACAAAATCCAAAAGCTAAAACTGGATGCTGGACCTACATGTACACTCCATAGAGGAGCAGACAAGATGCAGAGAGAGAAAGAGAGTGATAACTATTCTTCCTACACACTGTACCTTTGTATTTTTTAGAATAAGCAGATCTGCATGATTGTTTCTGATGAGGAACTCAAGGTGAAGAGCTATTGTGGTCTCACCGCCAAGGATAGCTATAAGCTTGTTGACTTTGTCCACTAGCTTCTTATCACCCTCGCTCTATAACAGGTTGTCAGATTAACAGTATTAATTAACTGATCTATTAACATAATTATGAAATTCACTGATTATCCTTTTTGCATTCTTGAAGGTCCTAAACTCGGGTGGACAAATAAGGGTTTTGTAGTAATTAGTCATAAATAAAGTTGTTGAATATTGTTGTTGTAAACTATCAATTTAAGAGAAAAGATGTGATCTTTTGAATTAATTAAAGTGCATATGAAGCGAAATTTTTCATTAGCTTGTTCGAAAGAGCTTTCAAAATGATGAAGAACGGCGTTTATTTTATTGTGATAGCTCTCTCGGTTGCCAAGTTGTTCAAGATTTTGATTTATGCAAATTAGAGGACTTGTGACGTCACAAGGTGGACACAAAATGAAGTAAAATCACAAAATATGGAATATCTGTGCAAATACTAAGTTTACAGGGTTGAAATTTCACAGGGTTGGTGTGCTGTCTGAATTACACATTTTGATAGTGGCGATCATGTCACCATAGCAACATACTTGTTACCAGACCTCTACCTTTCCAAAGGATAAAATCAGAGTTTCCCTCCCCAGGAAGTGCTATTTGCTCTTGATGTTCATTCAGTGGATGCGAGCAAATATGGACATTACACAGCACAAGTATAAGAAAGTGTGTTAGACTCTGGAGCAATAAATAAGGCATTTCTCATTTGGGAAGGTAGAGGTCTGGTAACAAGTATGTTATAATGTGTAGTTCTGGCAGCACATCAACCCTGCAAAATTTCAACCCTGTAGACTTAGTATTTGCACAGATATTCCATATTTTGTGATTTTACTTCATTTTGTGTCCACCTTGTGACGTCACAAGTCCTCTAATTTGCATAAATCAAAATCTTGAATAACTTGGCAACCAAGAGTGCTATCACAATAAAATAAACGCCGTTCTTCATCATTTTGAAAGCTCTTTCGAACAAGCTAATGAAAAATTTCGCTTCATATGCACTTTAAGACACAACATATTTTTAATTTGGTGTTTTACAAACATACAGTACAAACAGTGAGGACATTGTACTTTATTCAGTAACATTGCAAAATATAATGTTACATGTACCTTACTAAAGATCCAAAATTACTTTTATTTAATGAATAATTTAACTTTTGACCACTAAAAGGTGCCTTACCAGTACAGGTTCTTTTTTGGGTTTTTTCGGTGGAACCTCCTTTTCTCCTTCATCAGTCTCCATTGCAGCATCCCTAGATGGATAAATTGAACAACATATATATAACAGGCAAATGAAAAACAACCTTGTATGACATAAAGGCTGGTTTTCATTAGCATCATAGTCATAGTTAGAGTTGTAAGTACTTATGACCCAGTGAAAATAAAAAAATTGGAGTAGTTTAGCGGAGTCATAAGCTTGATGGAATCAGATTCAGAAGAATCATAACATGTCCATTTTCTTCTGATTCCGCTTATGACTCCATTGCTTATGATCAAGTGAAAACTATATTGTTGGAGTCGGAAGCAGAAGCAGAAGAACCAACTAAGCACAATGCTTGTTCTCACGCTCTCTGAAAACCAGCCTTACTGAGTAAATGCTAAGTGGTGCTCAGTGGCTTTCCTATGAATGGTCAACTCCTCAAAATAACCTTCTATGAAGATCGGATGATTTATTTTCTACTGTAGAATCTTAAACAAACATAAAGGACATTAGGGAACCTCTTCATCAACAGTCGCTCACCCTGGCTTATCTGTACTGCCATTCTTATCTGTTTTACTATCAGTTGAAGCATCAGAACTTCCTGTTTCACTGCTGGACACAAAAGGTACTGTGGCTTGTAAGGCAGAGGTTACTGACGAAAGAAATTGTTGTGTGGCTCCTTCATACAGATCAAAAGCAATCTGGTATGCCATCAATGTCTGATCTTTCTGTTGAGTTCAACATCAAGATACACAGTCAGCAAAGTTATTCAATTTTAGTAATAATTAATTTTTATGTATACATGTATGATGCAGGTAAAATTCAATTCAGGTAAAAATGTTTTAACTTAGGTCGAATCTTGATTCCCTTTGTCTCCTGGCCCTAATTATGAATAATTAGGGCTAGGAGACAAAAGGAGTTGAGATTCAACCTACAGTCTCGATCACAATTCTTGAAATGCTAGCTTCCTATTACCCCTCGTTCCCCTTCCCACTTCAATGTTGACCTTCTGGAAGTCAGACTTAAAGAAAACCTGTTGAATCAACATTGGAGGGGGGGGGGGGGGGTGAGGGGAACGGGAGTAGGTTGCAGAGATCCATGGAAATAATGGCCATCGATCGGTAATCATCAATCAAATTTGTCATCACAAGAAGAAACTAAAACATTGATGGCCAAGGGTTTTATGTGTGTTGTGGCTCTTTAAAAGGACAGATGAACATGGAAAAATATGCAGTCAATGACAGAAATTTAGTTCATCAAATGTAACAACATAATTGCTGGTGGGGGTGGAAGGTGTATTGGGTGAATGGTGGGAGGTCATTGTCATTTGTCCTTGAAAAAAATCACCTATCAATCTGTTTCCATCCCTGGGTTGGGTGATATATGTGACGCATTTGTGGAGTATTACAAGTAATTGTGACTGGGACTGTAGGTTAAAAAAAATTTACCTGAATTTAATTTTTACCTGCACCCCTATGTACACCCCACTGTACATGAATGTACCTGCGTTATTAATGTTCCACCCGACTTGATTAGTTCTGCTACACTCAGGTGGACAAATTGTAATGTCAACTTAGCAAGTCCTAAATAAAAACGTTGTTGTTGTTGTTGACTTACCTCATTGTCTTTTACTAGTTTTTCAAGAATGTCTGAAACTCCCTGAGCATCATCAAGAAAAATGAAACACTGGAAAAAAAATTAATGATACTTATACAATGGGCAATTGAAGCAGTAAAGAAAACAGTTTATTACAAAACGCTCAACACTTAACAGCTTTATACAGAGATCTGTACTAACGTGGCACACGCTGATGAAATCTGGAGTTGCCAGGTTTAAGTATAACTGTACTAGCACTCTAAGCACCTGCAGAGAAGCAAGAAACGAAATCGTAAACTGAAGTGTGTGTGATGTATTACATAATTATTACTCTTTCACCAGTTTCAGGGGCAGATCCAGAAAGAGGGACTGAATAAATTATGGTGAGAGCACACAACCCCCCTCCCCATCTATCAAAAAAAAAATTCAAGTTAAAAAAAGCTGTGAGACTAAACTAAACTAAAATAAAACCACCTGAAACAAATGGCATTTTTGACATGAGATTCCATCTCATGTCAAAAACGCCATTCCCTATTCTCAATTTCTTAGACTTCGACGTCTATGTAGTGATGACTCTGATTTTTCCAACAAATCAGAGGAAATGTGCCATTTCTTCGAGAAACGTGGCTATCCTGATTCTGTAGTTCAATCGGGCCATCACCGCGCTCAGCAGATTGATCAACAGTCAGCACTACAGACGTCACAAAAGGAAAAGAATGACAGAATTCCATTCACCCTCACATTTCACCCGCATAATAACCCAGTTAAAGCCATCATTCTTAATAACTTTAAGATACTGCAAAATGATCCAGAAACTGCTAGAATCTTTTCGGAACCACCGCTGATTTCATTCAAACGTGACAAAAATGTAGGTAACTTTCTAGTTAAAAGCGCATTCAAAACGACTGAACAACCTGGCACTTTTAAATGCGTGCGCTCGCGATGTAAAACTTGTCCTTTCATTCAAAACACTGACAAAATATCGGGCCCTAAGCGATCTGTTAAGATCACTGATCGTTTCACGTGTACCTCCGCAAATGTTATTTATTGCATAACCTGCACATTATGCAAAAAGTTATACATTGGCGAAACAGGAAGACGACTAGGTGACCGACTCCGAGAACATCTTCATGATGTCGAGAAAGATGACAAAGATGCATCCAAACCTATCACTCAGCATTTTAATCTCCCTAACCATTCCAAACAACACATGTCGATCTCCGGCCTTTCCCTACATCAAGGTACCACGGAAAGCCGTAAAAATCTCGAGCAAAAACTGATCTTTCAAATTGGCACTCTTAATCCCCACGGTATCAACGAGCGCTTTTCATTCAATTAATTTATTCCTGTTTTTCACGTTACCATGTTACCACCAATAGCGTAGCTCCATTTTCTGCATATAAACCATACACAACCCACAATTCCTCGATTCACTCCGACGAAGGGCTAACGCTCGAAATGTCAGCAAATCGAATCCCTGTACGGTGGTCAATTTATATTATCAACTCCGTTGATAAACCAAATTTTCGTGTTTCACTCCCCCACCGACGCAGCACCACAGTTTCTTTAGAAACTAATCCCCTTTATTCACCTGAAACATACACAGACGCTCTTCGGGCTTGTCACATGTTCCTCCCCCACGAACGTCTGCTGAACTCCTCTGTTCGCCAGCAGTTAGCCTTTGTTTTGAAGAAACCAATAACGAGCTGTAAGAACGGAAATCGACACCCATGGAGTAATTTCCACAAACTGAGTCACATGCATGGTCTGAAATCCCAAGGTAAAAGTCCCACTTTGCACAAATTGGAAGACGAATTATGATCGGCTAACCGCTGTGAACAGAAGTGGCAGTTCAGTTCAGCAGACATTTATGGGGGAGGAACGCATGACAAGCCCAAAGATGTCTGCATTGGGGGCCACCTGTAACACAACACTTGAAATTCGGGTGGTTATAGAAACTTTCAAAAAAATACAGGGAAAGAAGGGGAGGAGGAGGCTAAATCCGCCTCTGAGCTTGGTCCTGGCCAATGCAAGCTCTTAAGAAATAATTAATACAGGGCTTCCACATGCATGTAGTACATTGATGGCTTTTTCTTCACCAAATCAATCAAAATACTCACTCACAGTCAGTAAAGAATAGGTTTTTGTGTTCTATCAACTTGAAGGAAGCATGTATAGCTGTACAATGAACTTCCGATAGCTTCAGGTATCGATAATTAACTATGCCCCTGTTCAAGATGTTGCACAGCAGATTGCAAAAACAAAAGTTCACAACTGGCATAAAAATTCTTAATAAAAGAAACATTTTTACCAGAATGAAAGAAAGCAAATTAAAAACTCAATGGCATTAGTAGGAGACAATTTCAAAGACCACCACATGACTAGTTACCATCTCTAACAGATAATCTCCAATAAAAGCAAGGTTTTTAAAAAAAAATTTTTTTTTTGGCATGAGATAAGATAAGAATACTGCAAATCTTGAGGTACATGTATTGCAGGTACTGTGCATGCACAGTGTACAACTTGTAGTCTGTTTATGCTTCTATTTTTGTGGCTGACAATAAGATCTCAGAACAAAACATCCTTACTCTGACAAAAAAATATACATCAACAAACAAACAAACATACCTGTACAAACCCAAAGAGCCAAATGCTGTGACCTGAACTCACCTTATTTCTGAACTGTCTACTCTGGAGTAACGACATGCAGACAGTAAGACTATAGGACAACATTCCTGGTACATCATCCTTGAGAAAAAAAGACACCCTCATTAACTAAATTTCCACACTGATTACAGTGTACTTCCAGTACAATTTTGAATAAAGGAAGGCAATGAAAAATAACTGAAAGGCAAACTCTTACTGATTTTAAAATTGCTTGTTCAAATATGTCTAATCTTCTAGTTTCAAGTGCAATTCCAACAGCCTAGAAAATAAAAGAGAGAACAATTACAGTGTATGAGCATTAATATTATTTTTATATTCAGAAGGTTAGATCTGTTACATGTACTGTAATATGGGTGTACATGTAGCTAGTAAGAAATTTTGACAAATTCATTAACACTGACCTGTTTGTATTTTCCATCATCAAAGCATCGCTTGAACATCCTGTCCACAATGGCTTCAAGTCTTGGATCAATAGTGATGTCTTCATCAGGATTCTCTGCTTTATAAACTCTTTTCTCAGTGTAAGAATCAATGCACTTGGCTGTGGTAAGTAAAACAAACAATTGAGATTCCAATAAATAACAGATTTGCAATGTGATAATTATATTAAAAACAAATGGACAATAAAAATAATATTCAATAGATCAGTACAGTACCCCCAGCCCCCTCAGAATTTCCAATTACACTGTATCATCCATAGAGAGGGCACCGACAGAGGTACATGTAATTTCTTTGGAAAGACACAATACAACATTATTTCCCCAATGTTTGAGCCAACTACATAAATGTTGTGGTTCATTTTGTTTTGGCTAGGGGAGGGGTGAGGGATTAATTTTTTCAAACTAGTTTGATTACAAAGTTCCATTGTTCCAGATTACAGTAAAGAATCTGAAACAATTGAAAACATTTTAAACCAGAAACAAATTGGAACTACAAGATATACAAGTACATGGATAAACATGACATCCAATTTCATTCTAATGATAACTGTCTGTACTACACGTATAGGTATGGCAATAAGTAAACCTTGTTGATCAGGTGCTAAAAAATATTACCAATTATGGTTTCCACATATTCAGAGTGACCATTGACATCAAACAGATCTCCTGCTCCCAGAGCATACGTCAAGGAATCTTCATAAGCTCCAAGATGGTAATACACCTAGAAAAGACAAACCAAGCAAAAGAATTAGCCTGCAAATAATGAACAGGCTTGTTATTGGAGTAATGGGCATAACAAGAAAGTATACAAGGAGAGAACAAATTGGTGTTTCACCTTGCTGGTTGCTTTACTTGTCCCTTACCCTAATAAAGCCTGTAGTCAAATTCGGTTAGATGCTCTGACAGTTACTGGCTGACTAAAAGTGAGCTACATGTAGGAAATAGCCTACTTAGAAAGATCCTATGAGAATCCTGTTACACAAAGCTATAGGATATTAAAGACGATTCACTCAGGATCCTTAGAAGCTTTTGTATGGACCATAGTTTCCTGTGTGGAGGGCACCTAACTATCAGTACCAGATGTTATGTATTTCTAATAGAATTACTGTACACTTCGCACACACAACAAACATTAATTTATACTTTTCCAAGGTCTTACCTTTGATGCCAGCAGGGCTGAAAGCTGTCTTTGCTTGAAAGCTTCATCTTCATAGAGTACTTCACTGAATATGGGAAAGAACAATGATTTTAGAATTTAGAATTTAGAATTTAGAATTTAGAACTTATATAGTGCATTTTCCATGTGTATAATTATGATCAAATGCTCTTTACAATGGTAATGGTAAGGTATTTATATACCGCTCATATCACAAAGTCTCATGGCAGTTTACAACACTGGCCGGGGGACTTGACCAGACTGCCTGTGCAGTTTACAATTAATAAAGTAAGTAATGAGTGCCCCCGTAATGTAGATACACAAGATATGCAAGATATCATCTGCAGAGCTCAGTCAGCAAGAACAGCCTGAAGGACTTTTTTGCATTTCCAGGGGGAAGGAGAATGTTAGGATCTTTGCAACAAAGCAGTTGACCATAAATTTACTAAGTCAATTTTCAGGGACTAATTTTTCATTCATGAATTGCTTCTGGATTACCAGTGAAGTACATGTAAAATCAAGCAAATTTTACAAGAAAAAATGAGCCACACTAAGTTACTACCAATTTTCATCTTAAAATGCAAGGGGAAAACTTGAAAACGTTGGCCCAACATTTTCAAGTTGGCACCATTTTCATCTTGGACAAGCGCAACCAAAAACATTTAAGAATAGTTTCCATGAGCTAACATAACCATTTTGAAGACAATTTGGCCATTATGTCTCGCTTGCCATTGGTAATCAGGTCTCCTTTGCTTTCCAGATTTCTACTGACAATTCATAATACTGCCCCTTTAAATGGAATGAATTTTCTGTAAATGACAAACCCATAAGGCCCTGGCAAATGAGGACACATTGTTACTCATGATGTTTCTTAGGTGAGCATATGAGCTGGACACGAAACAGAATGTTGTGTTTCCATGTTGTGCAAACTGGGATACATTTGGTGTGGACATAAAATGTTTCTGATAAAAATCACAAACATTTTTTGTCTTGGACACAAATTTTGTGTCCACAACAAATGAAGGGCTGAGAGCATAAACTGCCTATGTGTAATTTTAAGTCGTTTTTTGATTTTGCTTGGAAATGAAACAAAAATCAGTGAATAAAAATACCAGACAATGTTTTTGAATCAAATTGCTTGCAAGTCACATGCAAAAAATTTGTTTCCTTTCCGAGGGAAATCGAAAAACGACCTATAATCACACATAGGCAGTTTATGCTCTCAGCCCTTCATATGTCTACCTTATTAACATGCATGAAGCAATGCCCAAGGGTATTCTTAATTTGAAAACTAAGTGCCAAATGCTCGTAACTGAAGGGTAAAACTGAAACTGGACATGAAATGATTGACAGGTAGAAAGGATTGTTCCATAGTGTGACGTAGACTAAAAGTTTTGGCGGTTAAAACATTGGTACTTACACGACGTGTCTGCCGAAGCTCCGGACTCGATCCACGCTAGCTTGTTTGGTTTAATCGAATTATGTCAGTTTGCCTGTTCGCTTGGTGGTCGAAGGACATCATGAAGTCTTTAGATCCGCAAGCCTAACACGGCTGAAAGAAGCCAATCGTGTTTACTCTGCTTGCCAAACCATGAAGAGAGAGATTAATTTGACTCTCTGGTTTGGGAGTAGAGATTAAGAGCTGGGAAGAAAAAAAACTCTGAAAACATCTCTCGTCTCAAAAGTGGCTCAGTTTTGTTAGTCTTGGTCCATTTCTGAAAGGTTGCCATGCTAGAATTTGCGAAAAGGAGAGGTGTTTTTGGAGTTTAGCACAAAAAACTCGCTGATGTTTGCAGAGTGTGTTTCACTCGCGGAGGGCAAAACATTCCCACAATTCATTGCAGCCAAAGTGGGCGCTGTCTCGCGGGCCATCGAAGCTGTGAAACAGTTTGTCAAAATTCAGAAACATTACGGAGAATTCATCAGAGAGAGGGAAATCAGCATGACGAGAAGTCCATCAGTTTTCGATGAGTATCTTGAAAACAATCCAGGGAAAAGTTGCATGGGCGCGCGTGGAAAATATTACTCATGGTCAGTCATCGAACACAGCAGGGAGACATGCTGCTGAATTTCAACATATAAATCAGTTTCACATCGATCAACTCGGTTAATTTGATTCTACAGAGGCTTGTAAACATCAGCAAAACGTATTTTCAAGAGAGATAAACACCAGCAAAAAAGTATTAGCACGCGAGATATTTTAACAAGTTGTCGTGTTACGCATCAGACGATACAGATTAAATTTCACATCTTTTGCAAATATTTACGTCTTGAAGCCAACAAAAATAGTGAAGTATTTTGTTCCAATTTTTTCACTGTTGTCATTTACGTTGATTTGTGATACGATTTTCATTCCACTGGTTCCATTAACCCTTTCACCACCAAAGGCCTCCCCTTTGACGAGTAAAATCTACAGGCGTTAGCCAGAGTAAAATCTACAAAGTCCTCCTTGGTGGTGAAAGGGTTAAGGTTAACCAAGGCTGCTGTGTGCTGTTTTTAAGTCAACCCAGAGTGTTGCGCACTGTTTTCCAGCTTAAAGGAAGCTTCTAGAGCACTATCAGTAAGCAAAACACTGGGAATAAGCGCTGCATTTAAAAAAGTTGACCATTTCCAAGTCGGATGGGCATCTTGTGGGCTGTTTATGAGTCAAAAAGGTACATTGCGCATAAAAAATACCCTTGGGCATTGCTTCATGCATGTTAATAAGGGAGACATATGAAGGTCTGAGAGCATAAACTGCCTATGTGTAATTTTAGGTCGTTTTTCGATTTTGCTCAGAAATGAAACAAAAATCAGTGAATAAAAATACCAGACAATGTTTTTGAATCGAATTGCTTGCAAGTCACATGTAAAAATTTGTTTCATTTCCGAGGAAAATCGAAAAAACGACCTAAAATTACATATAGGCAGTTTATGCTCTCAGCCCTTCAAATGTTGCCCACGCGGACAAAGAGGGAAACATTTGTGTCCGTAACAATGTGTCCGCTACAATGTGTCCTCGTTTGCCAGAAAACAAAGAAAGAAGTCTGAAGAAAATTCCAGGTTCTACCAACATGAGTCAGCTGGGCTACAGCATACTCATGGGAGCTACATGTAAGGCCATCAAACTACAGTGTACAATGCAGGTCATGAGTCTCTGGGAAACGGATCTATACGAAGACCAAGACATTTTGAACTTAATTCTTAAAGAAGAACTGTCAGATAGTGACTCTGAGGTGTTGAAAGATGAGCTATGAGCAGATGAGGTTTTTCTTATTGAAATAAAGGTGCTGTAGAACAACAATGATATAAAATAGCATGATTTAAAAATGTAAATTAAGATGCATTAATGTTAATAAAGTGCATTGTTAATTTCCTATAATAAGCTAGTTCATTTGCAAAAAGTTCACTGAGCTACATTGTAGCTGCAAACAGTTTCCTAGTTACATGTTCCAGATAACAGAAGTCTACCATAATGACACGTTCACTTGAACTGAATAGCAAAACATGCCAACTTTAATTGGAATAAAATATGAATGTGTTACAGTACCGCTCAAAAGTAAGTTGCCAGTCGCATCGCATTTCCTGCGTGACACGATTCAAGTCACGCTCAGAGTCACCGAATCAAAAATTTTTGGCAGAAATTTTGGATGACTTTATAACACGAAATCAATTAATTTCACATAACTTGCAACAACAATCGTGTAACACGGATGCAATTAGTGAAGCATGCGTAGTGTATGGTAGCTACAGACTCACATTTTGTCCACAGATTCAGAGATTTCTGCCCAGAACACATCAACTATGTGATGAAGGTTTTTAAGGGCAAAGACCTGTTTGAAATAAAGAAATATACCAATTGAGACTTCTTCATTTATGACTAGATTCATCAACAAGCAGAATGGAGTACATTTACTGGTATTCCTCAATTAAGCAATTTCATGTGCAAACCTTTAGATCTTGCTCATTCTCATCAAGCAATGCGAGCAGACCAGCTATTAAAATAGAAAAGAAGAAATTTATTCATTCTGAGCTTAGGGAGGGTTTGACCCTCTTCACAAGAGCATGAGTCTAAACTTAACAATCCTCATCACAAAATGACGAGAGAATTAAACACAACCAGAGTAGTGCCAGGCCTTTGACTAGAGCTTGAAAATACACATACAGGAAAGGAAGATGCCCGGCGGGAGGGGGGACACTTCAAAAAATTAATATGGGGAGGCTCTGCCCCGAGGTCTGGCCCGTCACCCTTTTATATACCATTTTTGACAGAAAAGGTACCCCTTCCATATACCTTCCATTGGCCATGTTCTAAACGAGAATGGGCCTGGGAACGAATCCAAATTTCATTGAAAATCAATGAAATTGAACTAAATCGATTGTCACATGAAAGGGTATCTCAAAATAAGCAGTTTCAGCAAGTTTGAGTATGTTTGGTTGGGGGGAGTGCCAGATAACATGCATTTAAAACTTAAAAAAATCCCATACAGATGTGTCTATTTCGGAAAGTGTGTCCCTCCAAACCGTACAGTCTCTAATTTTCACAATTTTTAAAAGCATTTTTTTCAGCTCCAATTTAACTGAACAGCGTCAAAGTTGGTTAGGTGACCATTTTTGAGATGCTCTTTCATGCAGTGGAAACAATTTTTTCCAGTCAATAAATTCTAAAACCTCGTTCCCAGGCCCTTACTCATTTAGAACATGGCCAATTGACAAATGCTACCCCTTCCCTATACCTTCCATTGGAACAGTACAGCCATAAGGTATGTATGTTCGAAATATTTTAATGAAGCCCTTTTAAATACCTAAATGACAGATTTCCCTACCCTGTCATATACTTCGACTCATGAAATCCCTGCCCTTTCATACACCTGAAGTGTAAAAAAGGAACCCCTTTAGGGCAGAGTCTCCCAGTATAGGCCATTATAGGGAGTACCCCCCCCCCCCCCCCCCCCCCCCACCGAGAAGATGCTGATTCAAGAAACATCTGCTGAACATGCATACACACCAATCATGGGAGTGCAAGGACAGACACTTCAACAACGAAAATACATGGATGTCTTAAAGGAGGGCAAAAGCTTCTCAGCTCACTCGTGACTCTCCTTTGAATTTGCTATTTTAGTCTGTCTACGCATGCGATGTTTATAAAAGAAGAAATGCCATACCATACCATACCATTCACAAATTAAATTAGTAAGCTTCCGGTGTTGAGTAAAAAAACTCGCAACTACAAGCTAAGTGTAGTTTTGCAATCGGCGGCTTCGTGGACTACTAAGTAAAAATTAGGAAAGAAATAAGGGTGAAGGCTTTATGCTCGAGAAAATACTTTCTCACCAGAGTTCTGACCGATTTTGCTTAGTCACGAGGCAACCACTGTACGTTGTCATGTCCAAGCTTTGCCGGCAAAGTCGTACACATGTTTTGAGTGAAAGTGAAGCCTTGAAAGGGAAAATATTTCCAAAAAATGTATAGCACTAACCTGCTGAAGTCAAGCTCATAATTCTGGACAAGGAAATCACAGAAACGTGCAAGGGAAGTTGGATAACAACTTTCTTTCAAACAAAATACAAGTTTCTTTTTCTCTTCAGCGGTGCGCTTAGCAGCCAAGCTTTTCTCAGGGTAACCTGGCCTTGAAAAGGAGCTTTCCCATTCTTCCCATGCTGCCTTGCACAATGTAAATAAACATGGCGGCCACCTGACACCAGATATGTTTAGAATACTCGGATTGCTTTTTGCCGTTGGGCATTTTTTTTTTCTCAAACATCTGCTCTCGAAAAGCCTACAGAGATACAGTCCATGAAAGTGCTCTTCGTTTGGATGGGTAAAATGGTTCATTTCGCTAAATCTACGATTGTTTAAATGGCGGCTGATAAATTGTTTACCACTCGTAATTTCGAAGGAGAAAGGCGAGCAATTCCCCTCGCGATCCAGACGTACTTTTGGCGGCAAACAAGGTATAGTGGCTTATATTTTTTTGTCTGACGAAAAATGCCTTTCGTCTAAGTCTAGTCTTGCCGTATATACAGACGTTTTACTTTTCCTTTAATTAAAACCCAATTGTCTTACTTACTTAAGCTTACTTAAGCTTACTTATATTTTAATCCTCGCAGTCTTACAACCATACAGGATGCTAAAAGAATGTCAATTAAAATTACATTTAACAAGATGTCGTACAGCACACTTACAAATTTACAGCTAGCTCCAACTTTGAAATTCACGTACACACATTATAATGCAAAAAATACCAGGAATACAAAAATAAATATAATGTAAAAGTTAGTTAGGGTGGCAAAAGGTTCTAATAATAGGCAAGGCATATACAGTACCGCTCAGAGATATGCAGCCAAAAATCAACGCATTAAACACATTGGCAAGAAATGCATTAACGCATTTGCACTAACGCGTTGCGCATGGAAAACGCGCATATAGCAAGCTCATTAGTATGTATGAGATAGCTTATTGTTTTCCTTTAGTTGATGTCTCATTGTTTGTTTAAAACAACCTTCAATTTGTCACAAAACTGAAACAACAGCGAGCGTGAATTGTCGTTGACACGGCAAACATAAAATAGTGATATCTACACACAGAGACGATTAAAATGGCAAAATATTTCTTCAAGGCTGAAATTCGATATGATGCGCCATTTGAAAAGAGTAATTTATTTCCAAGCAAAGTCTATTGTGTTATTTTTAACTCGCATGAGCGAGTGTGAATTTTCGGTGCACAGCAAACAAAATTTTTGTAATGTCTCCGGTTCTACAAGGCGCACAGAGACAATTAAGACAGCAAAATACTCTTTCGTCAAGGTTGAAATTTGATATAAAGCTGTTTATGATGCGCCGTTTAAAAAGAGTAATTTCTTAGCAAGAAAAGTCTACTGTCATATAATTCACAAAGTCTTCGGTGTTGTTATTTTTAGCAAGCACCAGCGAGCATGAATGTTTAGCGTTGCGGCAAACATAAAATAGTGATATCTCCACTTCTACAAGGCATACAGAGATGATTAAAACGGCAAAATACTCTTTCTTCAAGGCTGAAATTCGATATAAAGCTTTTTATGATGCACCGTTTAAAAAGAGTAATTTCTTCACAAGCAAAGTCTACTGTGTTATTTTTAGCTTGCAACAGATTTTCGGCATCGCTGCAAACATAAAATAGTGATATCTCTGCTTCTACAAGGCATACAGAGACGATTAAAACAGCATAATACTCCTTCTTCAAGGCTGACATTCGATGTAAAGCTGTTTATGATGCACCGTTTCAAAAGAGTAATTTCTTTGCAAGCAAAGTCTACTGTGATGTTATTTTTAGGTCGCCACCAGGGAGCATGAATTTTCGGTGTCACTGCAAACATAAAATAGTGATATGTACAGTTCTACAAGGCGTAAAGAGATGATTAAAATGGCAAAATACTGGCATTCAATATAAAGCTGTTTATGATGCGCCATTTAAAAAGAGTGATCTCTTTTATATAACTCGCACTTAAGCCAGCGTGAATTTTCAGCGCCATGGAAAACATATCTCCGGTTCAGACAAACTTAATTTGAATTTGGACCGACCCAAATTAACAAAATTACACCTGTTGATTCAGACGTCAAACTGAATTCCAGAGACATTCCTAATGTAGTTTGGGAAGCTACAAAGTTAATCGGAATGCCAGTGATCTGAAAACTTTTGGAAGTTTTTGTAATATGATGCGCTTCGTTGCGATGTTTAGAACATTATGCAAATTTGAATCCATATGACTTGTCGGCGGCATTTGACGAGTAATTGTCTTTCAAAACAATGTTGCACAAAGAACATTTACTGCAGTGAATGACAATAGATAAAACGCACAGAAGAAATGCGTTTTCTAACGCGCTTTTTGAACCACGTTAACACAAAAAACGTGCGCATGTTTTGTGTCTGCATTGGCCGTTTATCTCTGAGCAGTACTGTACATCGCCTGCTATTCATCACCTGCTCTATTGCTGCCAATTAATTAATTTTAATCTTACAACCAAACACATCGCTGATTTAACTTCGTGTCAAGTGGTTAGAAAATGAGTGTCATGCAATAGAAAAATTGTTAGACATTCACTTGAAGACAACGGCTTCGGCATTTCGTTAAACCAATGGTTCTCTCTTTATAATGCATACAGAGTACAGAGTAATTTGCAAAGGACCCTAGGACTAAACAACTGCTGTTTTCAGTTTGCTTAAGAAAGTCTATAAGTGCTACAAGTAACCCGCGCAAAAAAATAATATTGAGACATGGACCAGGTAAGGTCCGGCTAGTAAGGTTTTATTATTGGAAGAACCTAGCAGGCTCAATTTTAACCAAGTAAGTCTACAGCCATTCCTGTAGGGTGACTGCTCAAAAGGATCATTATTTTGACCATCGGGGATGGTTCAGGGATGTGTTTGTGTGTACAGAGACAGTCATTTCTTTTCATTTGTAGTAAGCTTGATTTCTTTTTATCAGTCAGCTGCTGAAGCCAAAACTTGTCAGGAGAAACTACGAGTCCTCTTGTGTAGTAAGTAAAAAAACTGTATGGTTGTTTCAAACAGTCATAAAAGGTGTAAGTAGCATTCAGTTAATTTTAGATGAAAGCTATGCTTTTAAGTAGCTTTTATTTTATTGTTTCAGTAGAATGCAATAGTTAAAACCAGCCTTTACAAAGTAATGTATGTTGTGATTCAATTTTATCCTTGGTTTAAATTAATTTTTTCCCTCCCTTTGTTTTAAACTAATTATCATACATTATCACACATTACCATACCCAAAAACAAAGAGAGAAATTTTAAACCAATAATATTTAACCATGACATGTACACTGTCTAACATCACATGAAGGTATTGCCCAGAATTGTAAATAACTATTTTAAACTTTTTTTAACTTGTTTTTAATCTTTATAATTTTTAAATGCTTTTTTTTAATTTGTAAGGCGCATTTGATCATATTCACATGTTAATTTGTACCTAAGAATTATTAATCATTACTACAATTATAATTAGTATAATCATAAAAATTACAATTTCCTCAATTGTGATTGCATGGTTTTAAAAAACTCCTATTTTCCACTAATTCACTTGCCAAGTTGTTATTGGACAGTTTGTTATTGGACACTTTGTTATTGGACAGTTTGTTATCGGACAGTTCTATAAGCCAATCACATTCAACGTAGTGTTTCAAATCAACCAATCACATTCAAAGTTGTAGTTTAAATCAACCAATCACAACCTTGGTTTCATTCACCATACATTTTGATTGTAGTCTCCCTTTTATAACTTGGCTCTTCTTCTTTTCTCGGAAATTGTAATTTTTATGATTAATTGGTAATAAGACTTCGTGTCGTCCAATTCGGTTTGTAATCATACTCATGATAAACAAATCGGACTCCCGCTGCGAAGTCGTCCGATTTTGTTATCACTCGTATGATTACAGACCGAATTGGACTCCACTCAGTCCTATTACCATTACTTATTATTATTATTATTATTATTATTGCATACAGCTGTAGAAGTTTTATTTTACATGCACATGTGTATAAATTATATTATTAACTAGAGTTTTACAACACCATTGTAAAACACAGTTAATGGAGCATGACATGTTAAGCCTTTTGTTCTACTGTCACGTTAGTTTGTTAACATTGCATAACGCACACGAGACATGAATACATGTACATTCATACTCTGGCTTTCGAGACATGAATGTACATTCATACTTTGGTAAATATAATGGCATTCATGTATCTGTGTTGCAATACTGTCTGCTGCATATATATATATACCATTCGTTTTGTATGGCTAAAAGTTACAACTACAGCTCTATTCATGTCTCGCTGAGGATTGAACAAGCTTCTTGTATTCGATGGTACATTAATCGCCATTGGTTTAGTTCTAGACATATGTCTATGTATAAAGTCCTAGCACAGTCCAAAGTGCCATTCTCTATAGCTAAGCTCTCTTAGCTACTGTAAGGAGTACCTTTATGTTAGAAACATTTTTATTCCCACCCTACCCTCCCTTTGGAGGTTGTTGTTGTTGTTGTATTTAATAAAATTTGGGTTCTCCTCTCAGTATTCGCTTTCGGTTAAGTCTCGCAGCGACTTCCCCAAGCTTTGTTTTTTCATGCTATGCTATCTTACGCTCTTTATCTGCCTTTATTCTTGTCCAATCTGGCACATGCCAGCGGAGTCAGCTCGTAGTGCTGGGGGACAAGGAGGCTTGAGCTTGTTTTTACTGCCTACATTCTTTCCATTATAGCACAATGCTGGCCAGAAGTTCAGCTCGTAGTGCCGTGGAGAGTTAGGCTTTTAGATCGCGTTGATTTGCTTTTGTACCGGCCTACAATTCATCCAATCCAGCGCGGGTCTTTAAGAGCCCTGGGGAGATAAGTATAGGCTTTTAGTCACGCTACGAAGTCGTCTGTCATGCCGATTGCGGAGTGGTGTTCCCCCCATTATGCCAAACATTATCTTTTGTTGTCCTATTTCCTTTAGATTTTCCTCATTTTTGGCATATGATACAAATGTATATAACAGTTCATTCAAGTAACCTAGCACATTTTTTCCCTGGAGTTTAGTCACAGCTTGCTTGGGAATCAAATATCAACCTTAAAGTTAATATGAGATGGTTAAGCTCTCAGCCCATCAATTGATATACATTGTGCATGTGTCAATTAAGATTGCTTTCAATGAATGTGTAAAAAGAGGTGAGATGAGATGGTTATGCTCTCAGCCCATCAATTGATATTTATTGTGCATGTGTCAATTAAGATTGCTTTCAGTGAATGTGTAAAAAGAAATGAGATGAGATGGTTATGCTTTCAGCCCATCAATTGATATACATTGTGCATGTGTCAATTAAGATTGCTTTCAGTGAATGTGTAAAAAGAGATGAGATGAGATGGTTATGCTCTCAGCCAATCAATTGATATACATTGTGCATGTGTCAATTAAGATTGCTTTCAGTGAATGTGTAAAAAGAGATGAGATGAGATGGTTATGCTCTCAGCCCATCAATTGATATACATTGTGCATGTGTCAATTAAGATTGCTTTCAGTGAATGTGTAATTAGTGTGGTTCTCATTTCCAGTTACTTGAGTTTTAAAATAACAGTAATATTTCCTTCCTTCCTTTATTGTTCCATTGCAGTCATTTGAGCGAATTATTTGTGAAAACAGAATACAGGATCTACAGCCCAGTTTGGCTACTGCGGTCAAGAGCATCAACAGATGGCATCTCATACAGTCCTCAGTGCCATACATCCTTCAATGCTGCTCCAAGCTTCTCTCAAACAGATGTCGCCTTGGAAGTGTAGAGAGACTTGGTAATGCCGAACGTGAACTGCTGTATACACTGCACTGGATTTTACTGGAGGGACCTCGAATCTGCTGTGTTGTGGATACTGAGAGCTTGCTTTATCCTCAAACCATCATAGAACAGTTTGTTCATGGGTTGATACCTTACGTCTATAGCATGCATGAGAATGATCTGACCTTTAGGCTGGAAAATGGAGTTGCCATATGGGGACCACTGTGGAAGCATGAGAAGCCACAAGTGACTCCATTCATTGCTGAAGTGATCAAAAAAGACACAGAATCTGAAGAAGACAGGTTGAATTCTGCAGCTACACAAAACCAGCCTGATGCCGAGTCAGATTTTTCAGCTGCTACTTTCTTCGACGTGGCGGTCTTGAAGTGTTTATCCTCCACTGGTTGGGCTGAAGATGGTGTTGTGTGGGCGCTCCGCTACCTCGCTGAATACCTCAAGAGAGAGTTCAACCTTCCTGATGATGCTGTTAGCAGAGGACAATCAGGAGAAGTTAGACTCAACAGTCCTCCTCAAGGCACCAGGAAAGACTTCAATGCAGCAAAGCCATTTGCAGATAGTTCAAGGGAGACTGTGCCTGTGGATAAAGCATCTACTGAACTAGTCAGAGAGGCTGTGAATACCGTTGGTGGAGACATGAAAAAGGTAGCATCAGAAGACACAAAACAAGGCAGCAGTTTGCCAGACTCTCTGTGCCAGACAGAAGATGGCAAAAGTGATAATGCTATCAAAGGTGAAGAAATTTGTGTCCCGGAAAATTTAGAAGCAACAGGTCCTCAAGGTTTCATAGACAGTGAAGACAAAGATATTAAAGAGGACAAAGATGTCACAAATAAACTGTCATCTGATGGACCTCAGGTCACAGGTCTTGAACGAACAGGTTCCATAAGGCTGCGAATAAGGGTGCAGTCCTCTCCTGTTTTGTTGAAAGGTGGAAGGGTGATAACTGCAGTGGCTTCACCATCTGGGAGCCCTGTTCAGCAGGAAGTTACAAAGACAAACCAGGAAGATAATTCCCCAGATCTCAGTGACACTAGAACATTTCAGAATCCTAAAGTATTTATCAAACCATCTAGCACCCTTCAGGTGCCACTTTTGGGTTTAGCAAAGGATGGAGATGTACAAGACAATGGTCTAACAGACTCACTGAAAAACAATGCAGCTAGCTCAACAAGCATTGGTGTTTCTCATTCAGAGGCTAAACTAGAGCGAGTTGGTTCACTTTCAGATAGAACTGCAAATGCCACAAGGAAAAGTGAAAAAGCTGACAGCAGCCTTGTGCAAACGAGGTTTCAAGATTCCAACAGTTCTTCCAGTGCATTTGAGAGCATTGTTTCCTATGAGAACGAGGAAGGCTCCCATGCTGGAAGAAGCCATTCAGAAGGTGCCACTGCAGTTGATCCACTGACTGAATTACAACCTTACAAGCATCTGTCAGGGCGACCCAACTCAAGTGAGGTGAGCTCCAGTTCAGCAGAGAGTGAAAGTCAGCCCTTGTTAAACCCAGCAAAGACTCCACAAACAAAAGCCTCATCGATCTTGGAATCATTGGACACTTCACGAGGCAGCATCAGCATCAACAGGGACTCGTTCATGAAAGTGCATCGATACTTTGTTTTCCCTGGAACTGCTGATTACATCACAACTGATGGTCGACTCAGCATTTTGATGATTCTACAGGCCCTCCACAGCATCCTGCGTGAGAACCCTACTTCCCGAATCTGTGACGCCGCTCTCACTGTCCTCTCTCACATGGTGAAGATTCATCAAAAGAATGAATCCAAGAAAAGGGAGAGTTCATTTGAATATGATGACAGGACTGTTGCAGAGACACAGGCAGTAGGCTTCAGGAGTCCACATAGTGAAAATGTTCTTGGTAGATTACGCGCCAGTTTTTATGGGAGACCTCCAACTTTTCTCACTGTCGCAGTGGGCTGTTTGGTGTGTCTCATTAAAGCGCTGGGATGTCCTCTAGGTAAAGTACTCAGATCTATTACACTGAACATTTCAGCAGTTAAAACTTCATGATATGCAATTTACACGTAGGTTAAGGCACAGATGATTTGGCCATTGTTCTGACTTAAGACCTTTGCAGCAATCCAGGTTTGATTGTCAAGTGAAACCTTTCTTTTTGCTTGTTTCCTGTTTGTTTTATGGTGGCTGAGTTATTTATTAAATTGTTAACAGTGATGTCACTTTTTCACATTAGCAGAATTTCTCCTGATGGCTAGATTTCATAACTTTTATAGTCTATGTATAAAAAGTCAAGATTTGGTTTAAAAAGGTAACAAAAGGTATAATGCATTGAAACAGGTGCAAAGATTTACTGTAGCAAAAGAAAAAATATATTTTGGGGTTACAGTACACTGTAGGTGTGCTTTAAGACTTGACCACTCATATTTACATACAATTTTCAAAAACCAAGGTTCAGGTTCACAGTCGTGTGATGTTAGAGTCATACAAAGAGCCTTCAGTGCGTAATTCTTACACATTATTTTACATGCATATGCAGCAGTCAAGAATTGAATTTAATTATGCTTTAGTAGTTGCCATGGAGAGTAGTTACACGAAAGTGGTTGTGGACATGAAAAACACTTTCAGCTTTTAGTTTATTAACAAGTATTAATCAATTTATTAATTCTTTCTTCCATGTCATTAGGGTGTGGTGAAGGCTGTCGAGGGATCACTGGTGACCGACTTAGAAATCTAGCCAGTGACCTCCTTTCCCAGCTGTACAACAGTGACAAAACAGCATTCAAGATGTGGCTTCAACAGTATGCCAGGTTAGAACCTCATGAAGATCTGGTCGATTTCCTTCATGCCCTGGTAGGGTTCTGTGAAGATGACCAAGAACAATCGGACGATGAGATGGCAGTCGAACCGAAGCAAGAGAAGAAGAAGGGGTTGTTTAACATCCCAGAGGGTGTTAATGGCATCATTATTGGTGGAGTTTTCAAGACGTTGCTGAGCAGAGTGGCAGAGATGAATTTCCTTGATCTAGCAAATTTGGTGAGTGTTATCAAAAATATTAAAAAACTCATTAATGATTCATGGCTGGAAAACAAAACAATTTAATGAGCGTCTTTTTTTTACATCTGATATAGACACGGCTTAAGTTTGCGTCCAATTTTCTAGGCCAAAATAACCCAAAATCTAAATTTAGTGTAAGAATGGATAGATGTACAGTATAGATTTTTAAGACATTCCATGAATTCGCAATGCATGTTTTGTCAAGTCCAAAAACACTCAGCTGTGCCCTGTGTTTTAAACTTGGTAAAACACTCCTGCTCATTTAGAGTGGCAGAGATGAATTTCCATGATCTAGCAAATTTGGTGAGTGTTATCAAAAGGAATAAATATATTTTATGTGATCAAAGAATCCACAACTTTGCATACATGTGTCATTGACAGAGTTAAATAATAATAATAATAATAATCACTTTATTTAAGTCTCAAATGTATTGAGCCGAGCACAGATGCTCTACTAATTGGGGAGACTAAATCAAATCAACTCTAGATAAATCAAATGAAATCAAATGTCAAGTCAAGTCAAGTCACATTTTAGTTTCAAGAGGACAATTCAAATCCCAGTGTACAGCGTGTACAGTGTATTGTACTAGTGCATGTAAATAATACATGCTATGTACTGTACATGCATATCATAGGCCCAAAGTGAAAACGAAGTATTAACAATCATGTTTGACCCAAAGTAATGTTAACAATCAAGGTTCCAGTGTCTCAGCATTATAAACAAAACATATGTTTATGACTGTCAATTGACAGTGTAATCATGGTAGGATCTTTGATCAGGACTTGTAATCCTTTGCATTTCTGTTCTTTCCAAATGCTTTGAGCATGTGAAGTGTGATAAAAATCAGGTACCATACAAGCCATGAGCTCAATATACTTACAAACTGTATGCTACATTTTTTGTTAGTATATATTTTCGCATCACATACGCAGCTGAAAGTTGAAATGTTGAAAAAAATAATGGTGATCTGATGACAATTGCAAAAGATGTAAACAACGGCATTAATTGGTTGAGTTTATTTTATTTAAACTGTGATTGCATGGAGTCTTCCATTTGAAATTAAAGAAACTTTTAAAAGACTGGCTTTGTTTTGTTAAGATCGACATTTACCAGCGGGTAAATGTAGTTAATGGAGCATGATTTCCCAGGGGGGAGGGTAGGCTGAGAAGGCCTGCCCGTCTTAAGCTCCATGGTATCTTGAAAGCCTGGTTCAGTAAATGAAAGCACTCTTTTCTTTACGCCAAAAACAAAAGCCTTTCATGGCTGGAACCTCACTAAATATAGCATGTCTGTCATCGTATATTTTCTTAGATTTGCAAAGATTGGTTCTTGTTTTCAAGGCCCTATTCATGGCTAGACTTTGATTGTCATAAGTTGAGGTACATGTAGTTTATAGTACAACTGTGCCAATTGGTCGTACTTTGAGTCATTGTCTGACTATAAAGTTTTGCTAATGCCACTCCTAGTCATTATTTGGCTAGCTTGCATGAAGCAATCTTTTAAAGTAGTTTTGTTACCCACCCTCCCTCCCTTTGGAGGAGTGGTTGCTATGTTATGTCTCAATAAAGTTTGGTGGGTCACTCCTTGTGGTGCGGTTAAGTCTGCGTTGTGACTTCCCCCAAGCTTTTGGCATTGCTTGTGTCTTGCCATCTTTTGAGCTACTCCTTTGCCTTAATCTTGTCTGATCCAACCTGTGCGGTGCTGGGGAGATAAGAAAGGCTCTGCCCATAGCCTCTGTCTATGAGCACAATTGACCAGACAGGATAGTTTAAACATGCTAACTTTATCTCTTGCATGCTACTGAAATGCGATGACTTAGGCTATGTCTACACTATACCGGATAGCTCTTGTGCCGGCACGAAAACCATATCGGATAGGGCCTTTGTTCACATTCAAAACGATGATTTCGGCACAATTTTTGCGTCGGAGCGATGCTGGGCCGCTGCGGTCTTGAAAGTGAATCATCACATATCAGATAGGTTTTCGTGACACTTTCTCGAGTAGTGTGAACAAAGAATCGAACCGAAACGGAAATCAACAACGAGGAGCAAAAATTGGATTCTAGTTGAAAGATAGCGGCGTTTTTGGGCCACTGCCGTTCACACCAGGCCGTAGTATTTTTCACAACGGCATAAAATGTTATCCGGCATAGTGTAGACATAGCCTTAAAAAACCATGAAACCTCGCAAAGCCGTAGCATCTTACAAACTTGCTGCTTTATTCAATGTTGTTTCTACCGAATTCAAATACTACAACATTATCTTGATAACAACAACTCTTGCACGCTGGTACTTGAAGAATGCTTTTGTCTGCATAACACTGGTTCACGTGAGAAAGATGTATCCAACATGGGTCATGCTACGGTCAATCAAACCAAAGCAAGCAATGATTAATCAATAAACAATATAAACCCACTGCCTCTTTTCACTTTTAACACGAACACGAGCACGCCAAAAGTAGAAACGAAGTGATCGATCGCGCGAAATGAAGCAGAACAACACTGGAAAACAGATGATCATAAACAGGTTTTTTTTTTGCAGTTGTTGCTTGTTTTCGCAAAGTTCTCCATACTCTCACAGCCGGTATTAATCGATAGCGAGCATATTTTCACATGTTTTCACAGTACAAGCTCCTGTCTTTGCCTTATAACGGATAATGAAGGAGATTCTTGTAACATCTAAAGCTCCCTTTTGGGAATTATGTTTTCGAGTCAAAAAGGAACTGAAAGCGGCGACACGTCTTTGTTAGCGCGCAAAGCCTCATGGTTACCCCACTTTTTACGGCCGATGCGTTTCAATGGGCACGATTCCGTAATGAACTGTATGCATGATTGTTTTTTTTTTCTCCCAGACATTCTATGGTGAACTACGCCAACTGTTGAGATTTGTAAAAGAGTCCTATGGTGGGGTCTTTTGGAAAGTTGCCTTGAGTGGACTTTTGGATTCAGTTTTCAAAGAAATGAAAGACAAAACAGACACGGGCAAGATTCCTGACCAAGATGTGTCAACCAGAGGTGTGGTGGGAAAAGTGCAGAGAAAAGACACTAAAATCACAAAAATTGAGAGAACAGTGACATGCAAAACCAAGAGGAAATTCTTACAGAAGTTTGGTCGAGCGACAACTGAGAGCTCTGATGGAAGCAGCAGCCTGTCAAAATTACCATCTATAGTTGACTCTCCATCTTTGGGGATGGCTTTATCTCCTAGAAGCAAGAGAAAGGTAGGGGTTTGACTATTCACTCTTTTATAAATGCCCAGCTACAGGGAATTGGCCATTTCGGAGCTGCACAGGGAACTCAGGGGCAAGTTTCAAATTTTAACCAATCGATACATTGAAACACAATGTTGAGACTGGCCATTTCACCAAGTTTGATGCTTTTAGGTTGAGCAGAGACCAAGGTATGGACTTTAAAACACAAGATCAAACTCCATACAAACGTCTCTAATTTTGAGGCTGCATCCCCCAAAACCATAATATATAGATTTAGCCAAGCCTAAAAGCAGAGCTCCATGGTTATTATTTTATTTACTGGTATTGAGCAACTTCGCATGGCTTTCCTTGCGCCAATATTTTGTGTTTAGAGCAGTCAATAGGAATTGACCGCGGTTCAAAAACCTCAAAACATTAAAACATTCCAAAACAACAAGACGCCTATGTTTGTTCGAAGATTCTTGGAAAGGGTGAAGAAAGTTGATAAGTAAGCTTCTAGTAAGCTAGAAAAATTACTAAGCAATCTTAAGTTTTTACATAACGGTCCGTAGAGTATGAACCTGATCGTTTAGAGCAGTCAACAGGAATTGACCACAATTCACAAACCACAGAATAACAAAACATTACAAGAAAACAAATTCACTGACGATGCGTAGGTTTGTAGGTTTCTTTGGAGAAGGTAGGGAAAATAGACAAGTGACAATTTCGTCGCAAGTTAATAAAAATTGTTAAGCAATTTTGACATAAGTAATGGTAATAGGACTGAGTGGAGTCCAATTCGGTCTGTAATCATACGAGTGATAACAAAATCGGACGACCGCGCAGCGGGAGTCCGATTTGTTTATCACGAGTATGATTACAGACCGAATTGGATGACACGAAGTCTTATTACCAATTAATCATAAAAATTACAATTTCCGAGAACAGAAGAAGAGCCAAGTTATAAAAGGGAAGGAAATTTTGCATTAAAAGACTGACAAAGGAAGCGTAAATTGTTTACTGTCGCTCTGAAATTGACTATGATCAAAATGTATAGTGATTGTAACCAAGGTTGTGATTGGTTGATTTAAACTACAACTTTGAATGTGATTGGTTGATTTAAAATACTACTTTGAATGTGATTGGCTTATTGAACTGTCCGATAACAAACTGTCCAATAACAAAGTGTCCAATAACAAACTGTCCGATAACAACTTGGCATGTGAATTAGTGGAAAATAGGAGTTTTTTAAACCAATCACAATCGAGGAAAATTGTAATTTTTATGATTAGCTTAAATATCGGAGAAAAGAGAAAAAGGAAAACAAACCAATGGTTGGATAGGTAATCGTACTGGGCCGAGAAAAATTAAGAATTGATATTATCTGTGTTTTCAGAAGTTGCTGAAATTGTATTCTTTGCGCAAAACACAAGTAATACTAAAGCCCCGCTAAACGATTAAACATTTTCCTGAACATTGTGTTTGACAAACAACGTTGGGTGACTAGCCGATAAACAAATTTCCTTGGGCGAGAAACCTCTGCTAGCAGGAAAACAAACAATGTTTGACCAAACACAAGACAAAGCGAGTACACAGGACACTTTTTGCGTGTTATCGCTGAAATTTTCACGTTCTCAATTTGGTTTGCTTTTTACTGACCGTGCACTTTCTTGGTTGGGTTGGCTAAACAATCAAACATTTGTTCGTAGAGCGAAATGTTAGATGAAAATGTTTCATCTGGATCAAACATAGAAAGCCGTTTTAAATTATCTTCCAACACGATGTTGAATGAAGTGTTTGATCGTTTAGCCTGGGCTTAATGCTTTATTTTACGAGGACTCATTGCGATTACTTGTTAATAAGTTAGGGACAAAAGTTTTTTTTAATGCTGTTGAGGCACTGACGTCGAAAAACACTGAAAACAGTCAGCCAAGCGGAGTGAAAACACTCTTTCGCTTGCATGAAAACAACAAAACAAACAAACAATTCAACCACTTCTTTACTTGCAAAACGAGTAGAGATGATTGTTACTTATATCCAGTCGAGAGAAAAATACAAATTGCTTTCCTGAACAAAAATAAGAACGATTAAACCATTTAATGTTAAGCTTCAATTCATTTAATTGAGTCACCTGTGTTGTAGAGGTTGAAAATACGAATCCACTTGAGTTAAAACACGCATCTGGAAAAATAACAAACGGTTTGTCCAAAGAAAGAACTTCTTCCATTAACTTTGAGCTACTCGTTCCTCCCATTGATACCGGTGAACTGTTAAGTGACCTTTCTTGGTGAGCTGCGAGGTGCCGCGGTAAAGTGAAAGTCCTTGAAGCCTTGAATCATTTTGTTTTTCAACCACACAATCCGGGCGTCGATTATGCAAGTCGAGCCAAGTTTTAAGCGTTTCCTGAGGCAAATGTTTTGCTATCCTTTTTATCACTAGAAAATTCACCTTCCGGAAAAAATTAGTTATTGATTTTTATGCCTTTTACGCGAATTAAAAGACAAACTTCGCAAACTTGGCCACGTGATACTGGTCAGCGGAAACCTTGTTTTGACAGCTGTCAATTGGCCATGACACGGATGTCCTATATCAAAGTTGCACGCTGCAAACTAGCTGATGAGCTGGGGACCCAGCTGGGTCAGGTGGAGTATGGCCGCCATGTTGGATTATTATGGTTATTATTAGGATATTATTAATTATTGGGCAACTCCACCGTCGTCGTCATCGTCGTCGTCGTCATCATCGTCGTTGTCGTCGTAGTGCGCTCCCACGAGCAATACCGCTAGCCGCTTTTACCATGAGAAAAGCAGTTGACGGGTTTCTATAGGTATGGTGCTCCGCCGGAGCTCCGCTATAAACTCTTAAAAATAGTTTGCTTTATTGTTTTAGTAACAGTTTTTATACCTATACAAGATAAAAGAGAAGCTGTCCTTGTTGC
>JAEMWC010000054.1:1480000-1495000 GCA_016490735.1 Pachyseris speciosa | reverse complement strand
GAACTTTGTGTTTTTTTCTTTGTGACAGCAACCTTAAGTGAGTCTATCAAGGTTTGTCCCTACCCGCTTTTGATGGTAGCCTGTCAACTTCTTCTGGAGATAACAGCCTTCCTACGAGAGAGCCATGGTGTGTACGCCGTCAGCAAACCCTCCTCAAGGCCTCTGCATCGTTACATGGTACCCAGGAGACGGCAAAGTGTGACAGGCAACCGAAGGTCCACTGTGTTTTCCCCTGAAACACAGCCGCGTCGTGGAAGTGGATTGATTGGAGGTGGAACAGAGAAAGTGCGAAGAGCCAGCATATGGAGTCAGGCATCTTTACAAACAGATGTTACTTCTAGCCCCAGCAAAACTTTGCAGGAACCGCCGACAATAACGGTCTCAGTAACAGATCCAAGCAGTAAAAATGCCGAGGCAGCGGACCAAGAGGGGATGAAAAGAGAACGCCATGATAGCACTGAACGAGCTAGGAATCGTTCTAGTTTGTATTTTCCAAGGCACAGCACGCAGAACTCGCCTAAAACGGCTAGAAAAGTGGCGAAACGCAGCGCTATTGGTGGAGAGGGCGAGTCGGTAAGGTTCAGATCAAAATCAACCAGGAATGATGCAAAGCATCTTAGCGTGGATGCCAATGTTTTGCTCGATGACGAAGACGAGTCCGACGATGAAGATCCTACGGCGCATTTACCCTGGCTTAGCGCTGTGATCCAGCTCAACAGTTCAACTGCATTCCTGTGCGACCACCAAGGGGTTTGCCCTCCCAATTGCCACCAACGGCAAGGCCGTAGCTGTACGCGGATGTTACGAGCTTTGAAAACAGTCTACAGTTCTGCCAGCAAGCTGAACAAGAATGGGGAGAAAGGATCGGGAAGAGGGCGAGGCAGTCCCTTGATCAGTGCGCCACAGGTAGCAGGGGCAGAGCAATCATCCCAGAGAGAAAAGGATGACGAGGAGATGATACAATATATATCATCAAACGTAAGTCGCACGACCTTGTCAGGTTATTGGCTGAGAGATGTTCAAGGGACACTCTTGCAACAAACTGACGCTAAACTTTAGGAAATGATGACTCAATTCCAAACTTTATGTTAAAGCATGGAGACAACTTCAAAGTGTGCATTGTCATTATCGCATATTTTCGCTTTTCAATTTCCCGGACGCCGCCATTTTGGATTTCACGACGTCACTTAGTTGCAGCTTTTGTCACAAAGCCGGTGAAGCAGGGCCTCATGAAATCCAAAGTAGTTGTGCGGGAAACAGTGACAGTGATTGATTTCAGTAAGATTAACACTGATTGACCGGTTTAAAACATTGATCCTCTATGGTCTCCGCTTTTTGAAGCTTGTAAACGAAAGAAAGATTTATATCGTTCCCCTCGAAAGTGTCCGCGGCCGTTTACGTGAATGGCCCCTAAGGGGAATGGGAAAATGCATAGTTTGTAGATCCAAAACGGGGTTTTGTCAAGGCGGTTTTAAGTAGAGCTTTCCGCTTACAAGAGTGTCCGTTAAGAGAGCTTCGTTCGACTGTATTTCAGATTTCCAGTCTGAACCACTGCCCGTTCTCGGTGATTGCCAAGGCAGGGACAGTGATTGGCACTGAACATTTGATGGAAACACTGCCTGTTGCCTGGGAACTGCTTCTTGATGAGGATCAACAAGTGGTGTCATCTGCAGGTATGCGTGGCTTGTGTTTGATCAGCTGTTGTTAGTTCACCACCAACTGCCCTCTCTTTCACTTAGTGTCTTACAGTATTCTGTAGAACTTTATGCGTACATTTGACAAGTTGTGTAACGAACGAACAAACGAACGAATGAATGAAACTTTATTAAACACTCCCCTGAGGGCTTTTCGGTGATCAATGCATCATGTTAGAAGCCTAAGATAAAAGCGTGTCACGCGACCGGAAGCTTGGCCCCTAGTAACTAGCTTGGATCTAAGGTAATAAGGGGCGCAACCCGTCATACATTTAAACGCAAAAACAGCGTCTCTTAGGTTATTTTTGATTTAAACTGGGTCAAAATGAAATTCCTTTGTCTGGGATGGGGACTAATCCATTCAAATGTCTGAACGTTTGTCCTTTTTGGAAATAGAACATCCCCTAAAACGTGTCAAAACGTGTCAGTCTCTTTCAATTTACCGTCTTTTTTCTTTGCCAAGTGCTAACGGTAATTTAAATTTTCGTTTTGTGATAGTGCAGAGATCAAAGATTGCAGAAGCCTATCATTGGGAGCGTATAACTGCCCTATATTCCTGTCATGACGTTTTAACAGACAAATCTATTTTTGGATTGAATTTCCCGCCAATATCAGATCCCCGCAGGAGCCCCGATGTCCAATCACAAGTCGCTGCACGTGCCCCAAGAATCTGCACGTGCAGCCTTTGTTGCGCTCCCGTGGCCGTTGCCGTCCTCGTTGCGCTTTTTCGCGGGAAAAGATAGTCTAAAAATAGATCGGTCTGTAAAAATGCCGTGACATAGGCTTAGTATGGGAGTTGTACGCTCCTAGTTATGGGCTCCTGAAGATTGCTAATGTAAGCAACGGCCGACCTATAAATACAGCACACAATACAGCACACAATTTGGTTGCTCACTGCTTTTGTTGTAATGTTTAGCTACGGTGTTTCTTCTGACTGGGATTCGTCTGAGGGAGACAGTCGAGCAGATGTTGCACAAAGAACTCGTTTGCGCAGATGCCAATGACCGAGTGAAGTCGCTTCAGAGGTGGGCGTTGTATTGTGGTGACATGTCGTGCTTATAGGAACTTTGCATTAGATTCCTCTGACACGTAGTCTCTTTCGAAGCCGTTTTGGGGGAGCGTTGCGTGACATTTTAAAGAACGGCTGCGAAGGAGACTATCTGACACCATTCTCGTCCCTCGAGTCTTCGCTCCGTACTGCGCAGGCTTGACGAAACGAGCAACTCTCGAAAGATCCAATAGGTTGACTATTCTTATTGGCTTTTTCAAACAATTCAAATAAGCGGAACTCTTACAAACTCTCTGAACCCTAAGCATGCGCAGTTCAGCTGGAAATCCGACTTTTTCGGACTTTCAAATCGGATCTTTCCAGGGTCGCTCGTTTCCCGACCGCTGGTCAAGGGGAACGAAGACCCTGGGTACAAGGTTGATCTGACACGTGCCCAACAAACACCTTGTATAAATTCCATACTCATTTCGGTGGATGGTATTCAAAGAAAAGCTGTTACTTGAAAGCATAGACGTTTAGCTTAAGGAGGTGATAAAAGTCAATTTTATTTGCTGTAATTGATCAATACCACCAATTGTAATCCATCGTTCCTTATTGCGGCCCGCTGGTTGTCAAGATAATCTCCTTTTTGGGGTGCGCGGTGACCATTTAACGTAAAGTTACTGGTTCGTTCTTTTCTTCACTTTCGTGCATATTGCCCAATACGATAAATAAATCCTAAAGTCAGACCAATCAGTATTATTTTCCGGTGATGGTGGGAGTTATACCGTGTTATCTACCTTTTGAGTCCAAACAAGACAATGAAGTTGAAAGCTATTGAGCAGTGCAGTGTTGTTTTATGTTATGTTGTTGATGGTGTTTTCACCATCTTGTGCTGTTCACATTAATTCCTAGGTTTGAAGTTTTGTGGCAATCCAGGTACCATGCCTGGCCGAGACTACAAGAAGGAGGGAGACTGATTTTAAAGGTACAAAAAAGTTCAAAAGCAAATTCAAACGCGAATGTGGTATGTTTGTACAAATAATGCCAGAAAGGGACCTTAGCGTCCCTTCCCCCCCCCCCCACCCACCCCCACCCCCTACACACGCGGAAAGAAAACGTTTTCGAGCTTTAATCTGATGTTCTACCATTTCGTGTAGGTCCCACCACCTAAAGTTGACTTTACACTCCCCTCCCCTACTGTGGGAATGGCCTCAAGCCACCCCCCAGATTGTCCGTGGGATCCGCGTCGCCTACTGGATGAACAGCAGGAGCAGAAGAAGAAAGACACGAAGAAGGTTCGAGACAGCGGAAACGAGTTGAAGAAGAAGCAAGAGAGACGTGAGTACCTGATGAGAGCTGTTCCTGTGTCCATGGAGGCGACCGTTGGTGTTAATGTTGCAGAGGACGAGAAAGGTGAGCTGAGGTTTGGTAACCTTCCCTGGGTAACATTGATAAGCTACATGGCTGCTCTCTCGTTTGGAGTGACTCATAAGATGTAGTCTTCATTTACTTGGTAGGCTGGCTGTTTTCTTTGCAGTGTTTACATTTGACAAGATGGAGTCCTGTCACCTAGAGTTTAGTAACTGCAAACTATTGCTTTCAATGGATGCATGTTATTGTTACGTTTTCCTCGAGAAAGTGGCCTTAAAGTGATTTTAAGGGAAATTGCGTAGTAATGTCACGGCTTAAATTGGCCATGTCAGCTTCGTAGATTACATTAGTATATCATCAGTATTATCGGCACCAGCACTGTATTCATCACTGTGCACAACACTGGTATTGTCATGGCATCATTAAGAAAGCCAATACTGGCAGAGCACTGTAAAGCCAGCCTTGCACCTATCACCAGCGCAGCACTGGCACCAGCATGAACAATGTCGTAATGACCAACAATGGCACAACGTCCTGCTATCACTGTGAGCACCGTACGTTGGCAAAATGTTGTTCCTTGGCCAACCTCAAGGAAACATTTAGAGTGTCACTGAAGGCAGCAATATGGGCGCAATATTGTCTCGTGGCCAGCCCTTCCTCTGACTTTTAACATAGCACTGCACCGGCACCATGTTGAACGCCATAACTGACAGAGTATTGTTATAACCAACCGGTTTCCATGACTGGACGCAACAGTATTGGCAACGTCTCCATCACCAGCACTGGCTCGAATATTGGAGCAACAATTGCACCTGTATCACACTGCACGTTTTAAGAAACAACTAAAAGTGGCAAGTTCACTGTCTTTGTTTTCTTTTATGCTGTGGGTTTTCCAGCGGAACGCTTTGCTCGCTTAGATGTTTGCCATTATCATTTGGATGTGTCAGAAAACCTGGGAGACGTAGAAGATGCAGGTTTGAACTAATTTAACGATGCCTGTGTAACTATGCATTAACGTAGTCACAACCTTTAACCTCATCTTGTGTAGTAAAAATGGAATAATATACAACCTTCACTGGAAAGTACACATACTTCTTAAGAACGTTCATTTGAAGGTCACACTTAAAAGTAGTATAGTAGTCGTGAAAAAACTGTCAGTGGGACAACAAACTTAACTTGCCTCTTTTGCTCTTTATAACCTTAACCAACTGCCTTGAATAATGTAATAGCGCATGGGTGCCTGGGATATCCACGTTTTCCATTGTGTTCCGGCCGTTCCGAGGTGGACTTCACCATTGCTGGCAAATCTCCACAGCTCAACCATGAGCGCCTCTTAGCCAGGTACTGATCACACTGAATGAGATGTCCTCTTGACTTGGATATCCAGCAGGATCCAATGTGGTCAGACGGCTCAGATATGGACCCCTTCATCGGCTGCAATTCCCCTCCAATCAGCTATGAGCACCGTCGTATGCCTAAATATCCACTAAAAACCAACGAAACGCCAGAGGAAAGATAGCGGTTAGGTTCAGCATCAGTTTGCGTGCAAACGTGTTTCACCAACGCTTTTGAACAATATACATGTACTCGGTGTTAGTCACTGGTTGAATTTCACTTAATCTGATTCACTTATGTACGGTGCATCCTATTACAGAGGTATTTTTACCCGTGAATGACTACAGTGTCTACGTGGAAAAAACAGATCTTACAAAGGGCTGTTAAAATCTAAAAAGAAATTTGGGAGTAACCACTCAATTTTAAAGGGGTTGGATGTGTGGCAATGTATGGCATTTTTTTTTCCAAATTGAAGCTTATTATCCGCGTGAAATGCATGATTACTGTTTTAAAAGAGTAGGGGACGCAGTCCCCAGTTTGGTGGTCTATCTCCCCAGCCAGTAATCCTCAAGTGTGAGCGGTAAAATTCAATCGATCAATCCACAAATACTCCCCCTTTTCATTTTGGATTTCAGTAGTCCTTGTTAAGATCTGCTTTCCCTAGGCGCAAATCCAAAAAGCCTTTGTATTAGAGCGGTTTTCTACTGAGTGTCGTATAACTACAACCAAAGTAAGTACTCTAACCAATCACAACAGACTCAACCAGTGTAGTGAGCCAATCAGAATACGAAGCAATCACATGCATTCGACGTCAAGCGCGGGAAAAAGCCGCGAGCAAGTCGCGATTGGTTTTGCTTCTCATTGGTTGAAAAATTGGCGCGAGTTTTTTCAACCAATCACAGAACGAAGTAATGCAAAACCAAAACAAACAAAAATTACTTTCGAAACTCAAGTGAAAACCGCTCTAGGAAGCACCTGCCTTGGAAAATCCTAGTTTCTCGAGTAATAGCTCACTTTTGAAAGACTGGGACCGAGTAGCCGCGCAAGAAATTGTGAGATTGTTTGTTTGTGCGTGGGGGAGGGGGGTTGCAATGCGAAGAAACAATCGCCCCCCCCCCTCCCAAGCAATCCCTCAATCCCTCACACGACACTCTCGATCCCAGTCTCTTCCAAAGTGAGTTATTCCCAAATGCGTGTATGAATGCGTAGTAATAATAGGAGGCACCGTCTGTGATCGTTGTTAACTGGTGCTGTGATATTAGGTGAAAGCCAGCAAGTGGATGCTGAGTTGTGGCCTCAAGCGGTGTCCTCTGCCATTCCCGATATCATAAGAATGATGGATGACGTCATGGTTGATGGTCAAAAGATAGCAGGTAGGAGGATTTTGAAGCAAAATCTTTTTTTCTGGCCTTCTTATCAACATTCCTGGGTTGCCAGGGTCGACGTTACCATGATCTCAGCAGCATAGCGTTTCAGTTTATTTAGCCAGTAGTTTGACACATTTTATTTTCATAAATTTAGGCGGGAGTCTTCAAGTTGTATAACTTTAATTTTTATCGGTTTGAAATAACGACTGCCTCTTTGTCTGACTGTCTGTCGCAAAATGTCTCACATAATTATGACCAAAGTAAAAGGCCTAGTTAATCCAGAGTAGCCGTTTTGCTGAGTAGAGTAAAATGTGGCCTGTGGTAATTTATGGGTTTCACCTCATTGTTGGTACCTTTGTGGCGCAGTGCAGCACTTAACTTGATGTGGTAGATTTAAAGGTTTTAGCTCCTATTGAGTTGGCCTGTGGCTCACTAGAGCGCTTAACTTGCCTGTGGCACAGTATTTCATGGGTTACAGCTCCCGTTTGGTACTTTTTCCCTGTTCGTGACATAAAGAACTTATTTCCTTAAGTTTGTTCTGGTGATGTACATCAGTCATAGCGTTTGCTTTATTTATTTCGCAGTGATGGAGGTCGCTCGTCGCCTCGTGTGGCGATGCTTGGTAGACGATCCAGTGCTTTTCTTTCGAACTATTTTAGAGCAGTTCACAAAGAAGGACACGCAGGTCAGTTGAGAGAATATATTTACAACAGCGAACCTTGGCTATACCTTTTCCTTTACTGCGAGAATCTTATGTAAAGAGACGGTTAGGGTGACAGTGCCGTAAATTTCCGCGCTAACGTACACTGCTGGGGCAAATATTTGGATTCTGTAGTAGAGGGAACCGTGACAGGTACAGTATTGGCCAGGACGGCTTAACTCAACGGTACGATAAACTCTGTTTTCTGTAAAGCTAGTTGTCCTGAAGATGAGGTTTGGCTGCTGTTGAGATTCTTGTTGGTTTTCCAACAAGAATCGGTTAGTTTGTCCGCTGCGTGTGTGGAGGACTTCTCCAGGCGGACCCACTCAAGCGGTAGACACACTCGCCTAGCGAGCAGACACCAAGACTCTACGACAACGGCTTTAATCTTCGGCTGATAGCTTAACACATATTCTTCTTCACATCTGATAAACTTCTAGCGTTTAGCTGAACAACCAACTACAAACTGTCAACCATTGACTACCAGCTACCGACTACCGACTAACTCACAAGCCTCAATGTTCAGAGTTAAATGCTCTGTCTGCAGACTTGTTTGGGTTCACAGACCATGGGGATATGAATTACTCTAGACGTTGCCCACTCAGGAACACCCAAACATACCAACACGAACACACAACGAATATTGAACTTCCAAACAAATCACGGAAGTCCCAGCCATGGTCAGCAGGAATTCCCAATCATGCCCACAGCGAGAAATCACTACAACAATTAAACTAGTAGACAAAATAATTTGGAACTCTCACAATTCATGTGTGGGAGAACTTTGAACCTTAAACAACGGGAATAAGAATTATAAACACCAGCTTCATAACACTGTGGTCTTTTTACATATGGAAAAATATATTTTTTATTATTATTTTTACGTTTGCCAGCCTGTTGCAGCGTTTGTATAATGAATGAATTGAATTTTGTTCGCTTACAGTCGAAAATGTTTCGGAGCTTTCCCGGCAATGTAAATGTTGTCAAGGTTCCGAAGTGTCCGAAAAATGATTACAATGGGGATTGTCAATACCGTGGCGTTAAAGTATCTTCGATCGTGTAGGAAGGCCCAGATACCAAATAAAAACTGTTCACTAGCTCATGTAAATTCCGGTGAAGAGAAAAAAAAGAACGAATTAGTTTAAAACTACAATGCTGACGGCATGATAGAGGGCCTCGGGTGTTGGCATGGGCTTATCTCAACATCGTTGAACTGTGTAGATGGAATTATTGATCAGTGTGTTTTGTTCCATTGTTTTAAACAGGAAGAACACGTCTCCCTTGTCAGGAAACTGCTTCTCTATATCACAGAACTTCCTCCTACTTCCTCCAGGTTCCTTATTAATAATCTGGTATGTACGGAAATTCATCGGGTGCTTCCGCTGTTCTTGTAGTCGAAACATTTCTCTTTTGTTTTCTTTCTTGTTACAAGTCGTTCAAATCTTGAGGAAGTACTTTTTCTATTACGTGATGAGCCCGTTTAACGCGAAGAAGTAGATTTCTAATTATTTCTTGGACGGAAAAGGAAGAAGTATTATTTTATGGCGATTTTTCCGAAGTGACGAAACTTGAAAAAAGTTATCCTAACTTTTTCAAGCTGTAATGCATTTCCTCCTCATCATCCGTGGCAAATGATTTCAATGCACATATTAAAGGAGCACTGTCACCGGTATTTTTGCTGTTTTTGGTTCAATTCTGCCAAAATTACTGCCTTTTTCCTGTTATCGTGCAAAAAATGCTCCTACAGAATGAGCAATATGAATTCCAATGAAATTTTAGCAGGGAGAGCTAACCATAATAATTTTTTGGTGATTTTTCAATGCATTGCTTGAAATTTTGAAAAAACTGGCAAGTTTTTTCAAATTTCAATCCATTTCCATCCTCGTCATCTTAGAAGGAATACAGGAGTTTATAGTGTCAATGCAGTACTAATGTCGTTGGCAACAAAACTAGACCATTATTTTAAGGTTTCCATTGATGCATTGACAGTTTTAAGCCTTTTAAAGTGATGGTACAATAGCGTGACACTGCCCCTTTAAGTACTTTGTAGGAAAACTGCAAAAATTTTAAACGTTGCACTTTGCAAACACATGTTTGGGTTCAGACCCAAATTATGCGACAGTGCCCCTTTAAAGACAAATATCGTAATTTGCTTCTTCTTGTTTACGGCGAAATCCTAACGCCTATATAATCTCTCTTTAGATTGGCGTGGCAATGTACTATGCCAGGACTAATAAACCCGGCAGCCAGGACTCTCTCGCTTTGGTATTATCGCTTTTGTGGCAGGTAAGCCTCCGTATTCCCCACTCCGGGCTTTGTTTTCGCAACTTCTTAAGTTGAGTTCATAGCTGCAAGGGTCCACCATATCTTTAACGCCCCGGAGAAACGGGGAGAAATAGTCTTGTTCTCCCTTCAATTGCAGATCTCAATACTCAAGTATTTTAAGAACAGATTATTTCGATTGGGGCGAAAACCTTCTACAGAGACTAAACGTCACGACCTCCCCGCGGTCTGTAATCATATTTTGTCGCGTTATCCAAAGGGGCGCGTGGAAAATTAGCCGCAATGAAATTTACTCATTTCTGCTGAGCTTAAGCTTCAGGACGTGTTTACTTTTACGTTTGTAGTCTCTATAGACGAAATTCGTCATAATCGAATATGAATATTCCGGAAATAACTTACATAGATGACTCATTTCTCGATGTTTCAATTGGCAGGCCGTACCTAGTGTACGAGGATTTTTATTCAAAGATTTCAAGCAGTGTTTAAGGAAAGAGCATTGTGATGTAAGTTTGAGTTTCAGCTCCATTACCATTATAGATATTAGCGCATTGATCATTTTGATTGGTGTCTGTATTCTCATTACCTGTACGTTTGATTTCGTACTGATATTGTAAGGAGAAATTGAATGTAGGCCACCGTCGTCAAGGCGTTACTGAGTAAGAAAGTAACTAACTTGCACCGCTGATCAGACCATATTAACCAGGGCACAGTTGCTCGAAGCATGGTTAGCGCTAACCCGGGTTAAATACCATGACAACTATAGGTTTTAATACATCTTAACCAGTGGTTAGCGCTAACCATGCTTCGTACAACTCAGCCCATATCAACTGAGTATAAGCATGAACCTAGTTTAATGACCTAAGATCCCACGAGTCTCCCTTAGCTCAGTGGTAGAAAATCCGAACTAGCAACCGGAGGGTCATAGGTTCGAGTCCTGTGGGGAGTACTCGGAATATTTCCCGAGTATGCGTGTGTCGTTTCTAGAAACGTTTCATCTTTCAAAAACAAATAGTACACTGGTCTGCTGATAAGTGGGTGAAAATAGATCTCTGAAATTCCAGCGAGTAATGAATAACGTAGACTAGATTGTTCTCTGGAGATGTTTGTCTTCCGTGCAATAATTAATTGTCCCTCAACTGATTTTATATCTAACTCCAATTTGCTTCTACAGAACGCCTTACGCATCAGTTCGAATGTTCCTGGCGCAAAGGTATTTGAGCAGAGTCTTTGATCCCTTACTTCAAGTTGTAGAACCTTGGTACACATCCAGCGACTTTCATTTGACGTTGAAAAACGACTTGCGCAAGTGTTTGATTGGGGCCAGAACATTTTACCGCTAGAGAACACCCTAATACGGAACGGAGAAAATTAACTGTTCGCAGTGTTTTTACAGCTGGAAATGCGCGGGTTTGTGTCTGTTCGCTAAACCAATCAAATTGCTATTTTTCCAGTACGTTTGTTGTTGCGGTTAATCATTTCAACGTCAAACGAAAATCCCTCTGATCTTATTTTTATGACCTCTTTGTGAACTGTGGAACACACATTGCTTTTGGAGGTTCCTTCCTTTGGTGGTGTTCCTTCTATGTCTTTAAATGCGGTGATCGAAAAAGTAGCCGTTTTTCTTGTAAATAGGTCTGTAGCCTGCGTGGCAAGCGCAGCGGAATAATGTTGCGCCAGTTCGAGTGTCGCGCGCGTGGTAGGAGAAATATTTTCCTCGCACGTTTCCTTCTTCGCTCGCTGCTATAATTCCCCCTCCCCCCTTTATTTACAAGAGCGCTTGCTACGCAGACTAATAGGTCTGTTAAAGACTTCTCAGAGCAAAGTAGGGTACACGAACAGTCTCTCTGCAGAACACTCAGGAATAGAATTAAATTGGAACCATACATAAAAGACAATTTTCCAGTTCATTTTAGGTGCGTCTTGGCGAGCACATTTTGTAAGGATTGCAGTACAAGATGTAAATTTTACTCTATATTTCTTTACGTTTCTAGAAACTTTGTGTTATCCTTCCTGATCAAGACAACAATGAGGAAAGCGAAGATCAGGAGAAAACCAAAGAAACAGTGCCTGTTCACGACGTAAGCTCACTTCTCTGTTTTGACGGCCCAGTAGACACTAATCCAAATAAATTTGAAAACTCAACTTTTTTCCTCCGGTTTGGCCTTAGTCCACACTAAAACTGAGTTTGTGTCGCCGAAAAGGGAGCTTTTTGAAAATATGGAGTGAAGGAACCGTGAAAACGCTGGCTGGGTGTTTTAGTTATGAAACGCTGCCGTCATAACAGCCTTGTGATGTCTGCGGCCTGACATGACAGGGATATCTTGTAACAGATGTGGCAACTCGCAAGATAATTAACCAGACTCAACGCCTTCAGCCTGTGTAGCAGGCGCTGGAGAAACATGAGGCGCGAATTGGAGTGGCACGCTCTTGGGAGGAGACGTTAGTAGTATAGTAGGCATCGAATTATCATCCTTTTAGGGGAAATGTCATTAATTTCAGGGGGATAAATTAACGTAAGGTGACGTCAAGAATAGCCATCTCATTAAAAATCAGAAGATAATTCGGTCCTTATTATACTACTGACGCTTCTACTCTCGCCTGCCGCTCGAATTTGCGCCTCGTTTATCTCTAGAATCTACGACGCAGGCTATACCCCTACAACAAAATTCCATCTGACTACTTACTTAAAGGCTTCATTGATAAGTCAAACACGCTTCCTCCCCCTCCCCCCAGCCCACTCACGGACAACGTTCGTTGGTTATCGTTACGAGCTTCACAAAATGGTATTGAATTGCATTCTTGATGATGACATAGCGTAACCTGGTGTGATAGAATGGACCATTTCCGAGCTCCTTTTAGCTTGTTTATCATAGAGAGGCTGGGTACACAGGCCTTCTCGTGAAAATGAGTTGTCAGTCATACGCGAACATAGCTAATGTCCCTATCAAAGGTTTTGCATGATGAACCCCTTGGAAACGGAGGATAAACTGAATTCAGAAATGAATAGCAAAATAGCTTAACTCGGTCACATTGGCACCTGAAGTATCATTATACTACCGTGATAGAATTACCTTTAATGACGTTACTTGGGGTGATAGTGGGGACCACATGAAATAGCGCAACTTGGCGTGACAGAACCCGTTTCTGTGGCGTGGCCCATCACTAATTTGACTGATAAATCTTATGCATCTTTCCGTCACAAGGAAATGACGTTCGGTAAGATTCTGGAAGAATTCAAGTCACGACTGCAAAGCCCCGAGCATGATAAAGAATTGTATCTTATTGACAAGAAATCCGGTAAGCGAAAGTAATGATGGTATGCTGTTTAATCTATTATGTATAAGTATAAATTTACCAGCGTTCTATCACGAATTCCGTTCTCTAATATTGGCTACGCTACTCACTATCTACTCTGTGATAGATAGCGAGTAGCGGTTTCCAACAAAATGGCAACCGCTTCTTCGCGTTTTCGAAGTGTCTGCGAGGAGGATTTAGATAATTTACTTGTTTAGTTTTGAACGACTAGTAGAGTCATACTAAAACAATTGGATTATTTGCTCTCGATTTCTATGCGTGATAGCTATCACGCGTTAGAAATCTCGAGCTAATAATCTAATTGTTGAATATATGAAACACAAGGAAGAGTGCTTCATCAGACATCGAAACACTGAGAACTTGTGTTTTGAATTGGCCATGTTCTAAACGAGTAAGGGCCTGGGAACGAATCCAAACATGAAAGAGTATCTCAAAATAATTACTTTCAGCAAGTTTGACCATGTTTGGTCGAAAAGTCGCCAGTTAGCATGCATTTAGATCTTTGAAAAATCCCATACAAATGTCTCTATTTCGGAAAGTTTGTCCCTCCAAACCATACAAATTCTCTAATTTTCACAATTTTCAAAAGCTTTCGTTTCAGCTCCAATTCAACTGAACAGCGTCAAAGTTGGTTAGGTGACCATTTTTGAGATGCTCTCTCATGCAGTGTAAACAATGTTTTTCCAATCGATAAATTTTAAAATTCTTTCCCAGGCCCTCACTCGTTTAGAACATGGCCAATAAAACGAGGTGCAGCCGAGTTGTTTTTAACTGGCTTCGAGGTGTTTGGATATCTGGTGAAACACTCTTTCGAGAGTCTGATATAGTTTCTCAAACCATTAATAATTCTTTGAGAAATTCAAGGCAAACGGTCACCAAATTTTATGGTAATTGGGATCCCGTATCTCAACCTCCTGCATGCGAGCGATTTCCTTTGTTTTCTGTATATTAGAAACAGGATGTCTTGTTGAGAAAACAAGACTGTCCAAAAACGGTTATTGCCTCTGTTTTGTCTCTTGTGCCTTTCACTCGTATCCGAAACCTTTTGGTCTATGGCCATGATCAAATACTTAAATGAAGTAAACAGCAAATCAGGAAAGAACTTACTTGATTTTGCTTGACATTGGGGCCCCGTCACTCGACCCGTGATTAACCTAACCCAGGGTTAGTGGGAACTTAACTTCCAGTTCAGTTACTACCCAATAAAGACTTTCTTCTACAAAAACATTTCCTCCCCCCACTCTACCCCCCCCCCCCCCCCCGCCCCATCCAAGACACCTGACGAAAATATAGTCCCCAGTCCCTCTTGCCTCTCCTTTCCATCCTTCTGGCGTTACCAAATGCTCATGCGTACCATCCGTTTCTTCCTTGCCTTTACAGATCAGATACTCGAGGACAGATACCATGTCAGGGATGTGTACACTCATCGCAAGGGATTTCCCAGTCCACTGCTGCTGCTGGAGTTCTTGGATCAAGAGTTTGCGTTCAGTAGGAGACAGTCACAGGTGCACCAATATTACTCCATTTCCGTTGCCTTATTCAGAGCTATTGAAAAACAGTAGTACATGAAATCAATGCTTGGAAGCTCTGGCTGGCCTTTCGTTAGGATTTCATTCACAGGATCAAAAATTAGAACCAACTCGTGTGGATAATCAACAAAATAATAAGGACGCACCTAGCTGATTATTCTTCAGGACTTCATCCAAAGGCTCAAAAATTGGAACTAATTTGCACAGTGCAATAAAAAGTACCAAAGGAAGATACTGTTCAGTAGCTTTCACTTGAATGGTTACACTTTAGGAAATCATCCACAGACTCAAAAGTGAGAACCACCTTGTATAGCATAATAAACAGCACCACAGGAAAGTACTGCTCAGTAGCTTTGAATTGAATGGTCGCACTTTAGGATTTCATACAAAGAGTCAAAAGTTAGAACCACCTTGT
>JAEMWC010000054.1:1462500-1475000 GCA_016490735.1 Pachyseris speciosa | reverse complement strand
TGGTGGAAAACCAAAGCCATCAAAGCAAAGGTTTGAATCGGGGTCAACAGTTGTTCGAAGCGAACATTTTTTTTCTTGTTTAGAGGGGAATATCGCAATAGCGCAGTACACCCAATAACTAGTTCCCACAGTATCCCAGCAACTCGCTCCCCCAACATACCTAACAACTAGTTCCCGCAGTATACCCGACAACAAGCTCCCGCAGTATTCCCAACAAGTAACTCCCGTAGAAAACCCGCCTACTATCTCCCGCAGTATACCCAACTACTAGCTCCCACAGTATACCCAACAACTAGCTCCCGCAGTATTCCCGGCAACTATATCCCGGCGCAGGAAAAGGTGTAACAAGTGCCAAAAGTGGCCAGCGCAAGTCATGGATGGTTTTCCTGTGCTGTGTTGACATTTGGTTATTGCTTATCGTTTCAGGATTCGTGTTACGAGAGTTCCACTGACCCCCCTGGTGTCAGTCAAATTGATACTGCAGTTCGTCTCTGTGTGACAGTGGTAAACTTTGCACCCGAGTCAAAGCGAGCAGTACAGATGGTGGTACGTGATACCTGCTTAAATTTCTCAGTTTAAATGCAATAAATTGTGATTTCATCTCCCTCCTTTGTTATTTAACTAATACTGTGACTGGGTTACAGTCCAACCTGTATTTCGTAAAGCAAGAAATGGAAGGTCTGCTTCTGTTGTAGTGATGGAGGGCAAAGTGTTCTGAAGGCCTCACTTTCTTCCTCCTATCTCCGGTTCCCCACCCCTCTTCTCCCACCGTCTGTAGACTACTGACCCCTTTAGCCCCGTCTCTTCCCTTTCTTCTCCTTAGACTCTACCCAGTCCCTTTTGTCATTCGTGTGATTGTCAACATCGTCCGAGAGTAACCTGGGATGAGTGCCAAACCTACGCGCGCCACTAGAAATTAAAAGCGCTTTTCATTTGTCACGTCAGCAACTTCGTTCGATTTCGTGGTTACCGATGCACAAAAGTGGAGTATTGGCTACTCTCCAGTTCTTCAAATTTGTACATTCCGTTTGCAAATAGGCCTTGAGAAGAATAACTAGATCTGGCTCATAAAAAAGTAGTAAATTTTGTTACAAATTGACCGGTCGAGCCATCCAGTCTCGTTGAGCGGGAAGCGCACTAACATCAGTTCGCTTGAACGTAAGCGTAAGATCTCGGCAGTCAAAGAAAACAGCCACTCAATCACTCAAGTCAATCAATCTCAAGTTTGCTGTCCAAAGTATACCCAACAACTAGCTCGCGCAGTATACTCAACAACTAGCTCCCACAGAATCACCAACAACTAGCTCGCGCAGTATACTCAACAACTAGCTCCCACAGTATCACCAACAACTAGCTCGCGCAGTATTCCCAACAACTAGCTCCCGTAGTATACCCAACAACTAGCTCCCGCAGTATCCCCAACAACTAGCTCCCACAGTATACCCAACAAGCTCTCAGAGTATACCCAACAAGTAGTCAATCAGTCCCAAGTTTGCTGTCGCTGTAATGGCGGGGGAGGGGAGGGTGGTGGTGTAAGCTTCAAAGCTTCTTTTACCATAATTTGAGGCTGTACGTTGCATTCTCAGGTGGTGCTGTCAGCCATCTTGCCTCACTACCTTGAATACCTGAAAACAGAAAGCAGTTCATCTGATAACGAAGACAAACTCAAGGTGGAACTGACGGCGCTGTCGTCTCTGATCACTTCTATCAACGTTCTGGTGAAGAGTTCTGAGGTCCTTACCAGGTTAGAAAACTTACTTGACAAAGGTTTCTTACTGCTTTTTTTATTTCGTACCTCATGGTACGAAATAGAGAATTGAAAAATAGAAATAGAGAATTGAAAAATAGAGTGTGTGAGAGAGCTCATCAGTTAAGGATCGTGAAGTCGTCTTAGGAAGGTCTTAATGGGGTTAACGGTCAGCCAGCAAAGAAAGCATTGTTAGTCGACAAACAGTCCAGTAATAGGAGGTTAAAGGAGCCACGTCACTGTCTTTCGATTTTGAAGAAGGTCATTTGTAATCCGTTTCAATCTTCTCCATCCTCGCATGATTTGTATTTATTCTTGTCTCTTTGGTGCTTATCTTCCCTGACAAATTGTTATTTCACTGTTTCACCCAAAATATTGTGACCGAGCTAAATGATCTGTATTCACCCTTGGAAGATTCCCGGCTGACTTAAACAGAATGGTAATTTGTGGAAGACCTTTAAAAATCTTGTGAACGCAACGATCAATGAAAAAGTTAAACCGTAGCACTTATTTCTTCGCAATGAATGTTAACCGTCAACGGCCTAAAATTTAACCGCCAAAAAGCTATATTTTCCACCGATATCCGTAAGAGGAGCGCCCACATTTGCACCCTTGTTTAACTATGCTTCCATTCAGAACGCTTGTGAAACAGTCAGAATGCTCCATTCTATCGTGACCACATTGTCATTTTCCGATCCCTTAACCAATCAGTCAAAGTTGTCCGTCTTATGCATAGTTGTACACCAGAATACTTTATGTGCTTCTGTATACACTTATTAACTGTCTTTCCTGGTATTATTCCAGGTCGTTTGTTCACTTTCAGAGCTACAAGTCATTTTCAGATAAATCCGGGATCTTCCCTGAACTGGCTTCTACCACGTCCCTCATACTCGGTCGGGGCAGCATCAGTAGCATGGATGCAGACGAAGGGGAGGGGGGTAAGTAAGAATTGCCTCAGTGATCAATGTCAGTTATCTTAGCGGCTTCACACAACCAGACTGCGAGCAAGCTATTAAGCGATTTTCAAGTGAGCGTCGTAAAAACCAAATCCAAAGCAATTAATCTAGCCAATCAAAAAAACGCTATGAGCCAATCAGTATCCGAAGCAATTACTTGTAACCGGCGCAAATCGCGGGAAAATGCGAGCGTACAAGTCGCGATTGGCTTTGGTCCTGTTTCTCACAGGTTGAGAAATTGGCGCGAGTTTTGCCAACCAATGACAGAGCGAAGAAAAGCTAAACCATAGCAAGCAAGAATTACTTTAAACACTCAACTAAAAACCGCCCTACCGAGTGTTCTCGCGCCTTCCGAGTGTTCTCGCGCGCGATTTATTTCACTGAATTTGTTTACGGGGCGTGAGGCGAACGGAGCGACCCGCGTGCGCGCGTGGGGTTTCTGGCGGGTCGCGGACTGGTACCAAAGTTATGGAACACAAATTTCCGTTTGGAAAATCCCAACGGAGTAAAAGGGACTACTTCTTTGGTTTTTCAGTTTCTACTGGAAATTTCCCATGGGAACGACCCAAAAAATCGCGTTTCATTTACATTTGGAAAGGAATTTCCGGAGATGTTTTTGGTACAACGTAAACAATCAATTTCGTGCGGAAAAAAGTCCGTAAACGTCGCAGGGCATGGTTATCCGGTTGCGTGTCCACATCGTGCTTTGAGTCGCACGAAACGTACTAGGAATACGGCTGACATCGCGTGAATCGTTAATCAAGGAAGTTTGGTTAACAGCATCAACTTGCTTCTCAGGCTACAAACAAATCTATTTCAATCCTACATATGTTTTTATTGCAGGTATAATTCGGGCGTTAAGTTTGTTTTCCTTAAGGATATTTTAACTTGTTTAGAATAATCTTTCTATTGGATATGATTTATTATTGTGAAACACCTCTTTGTTATTTTGTGCACGCTCATTTTCGATAGCCATAGAGGTCTCATTTTCAAAAGATATTCCCTTGAACTGAAAGCCCCACGGTATTTGTAAATGCTTAGGAGCTATTCTTTTCTGAGTGATCGTCATGCTTAAGCAGTGTTGATTATATCTTCTTTGTGCGTGACTCGTTATTCTTCCGCTCATCAGAGTCGGTCGTGCTCCCATATTTGATCCTGTTGATGACAGGGAATTTGGATTAATCCTTATTAAAAAGGTCGATTTTCTCTGAAGAAAAAAGTTTTTGCCCACCTTGTCAGCCTTAAGCGAAGTACGCCTTAGGTTGATAGCAGACTGTTACGTGTTCCATGTGTTACGTCCATAGTCATCTTAATTTTTTGTATAATCTTTTAATCTTGTTTCCTCAGTCTCCTTATAATTCATTTCCACCGTTTATTCTTCTTTACAAACATCTAAAAACCATGATCTTAAAAAAGCGAAAATTCTTGAGAATATATTGTTACTCATCTCGCTACAATGCTATGAAATTTTCGATTGAGTAAACCTGAAAGAAAAAACAAACAAGGCTGAAATTAAGAACAAGAAAGCTTCACAGCCCACCTCCCCACCCCCACCCCCACCACTCATCCAGAGTGTAAGAGTTTTGTCATTGATCGAAAGCATCCTCGTATCCAGTGCCTATACAACAATTCAAAATTGCGCGTGATCTTGGGACGAAGATGAGTCTAAATTTTCATTTCTTCATCGTTTGTTCTCAGTTCCATTCTTTCCACTCATGTTTCCCCGCAAAGTCTACGAATTACAATGTCACCCATTGTGAGCGTGAAATGATTTGACTGAGAAGCCATTAAACAAGTATGCATTTATGTTATTCATACATTTACCGTAATAAATTTCAATATCACACTTGTATCATATCGTGCTTGAAAAACGTGTATTAGCTCTTCCATGCCCCTTACGAGATAGAGCTGGAGATAAACGTTGGATACTTCACAAATTAATGTGATCAAGTAAGCTGAAGCCACTCAAAAGGCACTAAGGCCACAAGGTAGCGGCATTACCCCTTAAATCTACCAAAACAAAGATTGAGCCCAAGCATTAGCAGCCATGGACAGCTGTTTCGGCCTTGTTAGGCCTCATCAGCATGGCATAGCTAATACTCAGGCTCGAGTACCCAAGTATGATGGTACTTGAGCCTGAGTATTAGCTATGCCATGCTGATGAGGCCTAACAAGGCCGAAACAGCTGTCCATGGCTGCTAATACTTGGGCTCAATCTTTGCTTTGGTAGATTTAAGGGGTAATGCCCGCTACCTTGTGGCCTTAGTGCCTTTTGAGTGGCTTCAGCTTGCTTGATCACATTAATTTGTGAAGTATCCTTGTCACTCCAGCCCCATCCCACAAGCTTTACGTTTTCATTGCTGGAGATAAACGTTGCATTTTTAGCATTACTTGAATAGAGATACACATCTTCATATATTGCCTTAGTTAATTACTGAGAAAACCTAGCATGTAGCGTTTAAGAGCTTATTCTTAGATATATATTTTTGTTAATTGTCCTTTTTTATTGTTTCTGCACTTTCGTCTATCATTTTGCAATTGCCTTTGCTTTACTGCTTTCCTTCCTAGCAAGTTGTTCCGGTCTTGGTCATCTTCGTTCGCGTTTCTCGTGATCCACTACCTCGTGTGTCTCTCCCATCTTCTGGTGTGAATCTCATACACGTAATTCTTCCCCGGTCTTTTCCGATATGGTGTTGAAACAACCTCTCTCTCACCTTTCTTTTGGCGTGCTTTCAAGAATAGATTAAGCTTCTAAAACTGTTTTCAGTCGAATGTCGAAAGTAATTCTCGTTTGCTTATGTTTTGCTTCACTTCGCTCCGTGATTGGTTGGCAAAACCCGCGCCACTATCTCAACCAATGAGAAGCAAAATCAAAACTAATCGTGACTTGCACGCGCGCATTTCCCGCGATTGGTGACGGCCGCATGTCATTGCTTCGAATTGTGATTGGCTCAGTGCAATGTTTTCGTCTGTTGTGATTGGCTAGAGTAATTACCTGGTTTTGATTTTAGGACTTCATTGAAAATCGCTCTATCCTCTTAAGTTGCTTACCCGTTTGCATTTCTGCGTGCTCGCGTGCCAGTCTATTTGTTTTAAATAGAAACCGTTCACCTGCTTTCCGGCGGATAAGATTATCACACACGCTTAATTTTTGCGGCTGTCTTTTGTTCTTACTCTCAGAAATTTCCTGCTCTGGATAAAATAGACCTTTATTTAAAAGCAAAATGAATAGGTTAGATCTCAGGGTAATCCCTTTAGGGAGCTTACAAAGCATCTCTGCTATCAATAGGAGCCATGAGATCACTACCAAACATAGAATATACACTAATAGGATATATACAAAAATAAAACCATAAAATATTAAGAGCTTAAATTTATGTACATTTAAATACCCACAGCGTTTGGTTTTTATGATGTGCCAGAAAAGTGCTGCTCAGTAGATTTGGTTTCGTTGGTCAGAATCCAGAGTTTTAACGACTTTGTACAGCGTAATGAACAGTAGCTAAGGAAAGCACCACTCATTAAATTTCATTTGAGTGCTCGGCATACCTTAGGATTTCACCCGCCGACTCAAAAGGTAGAACCACCTTGCACAGCGTAATTGACATGCAACACGCAAGTCTTCCTCGTTAACTTTAATTTGAATGGTCACACTTAGGATTTCAGAGGATAGAACCCTCTTGTAGCGCCGACCGGTTAGCTCTGTTGGTAGAGCACAGGACTACCGTGCGTGAGGTCGCGGGTTCAAACCCCGGCCGGACCAACACTCAGGGTCTTTAAATAATTGAGGAGAAAGTGCTGCCTTTGTAATTACATCTGCAAACGATTAGACTTTCTAGTCTTCTCGGATAAGGACGATAAACCGTAGCACCCGTCTCACAACACTTGTACCTAATAATCTGTGGACGTTAAAGAACCCACACACTGTTTGAAAAGAGTAGGGGACGTAGTTCCCGGTGCGGTGACATTCATGCGTGGGTCGGGTAAGTGGGTGAGATCAAATATGGACTGATAGCGGCTGCCAGTGGCGCCTTTACAGGCTGACGCCTGATCTCACCCCACAGAAGAATTGTAAACCGCCATGAAACTATTAGCTGCAACAAAGAAAATAGGAGACGTCTGCACGCAGGCTGTGATCTGTGCGGTATATAAACCTTTACCAGTACCATTACCATAATTAACAGCACCGCAATAAAGTACTGCTCACTAGTTTTACTGACATGAGTGGTCACACTTTAGGTTTTCTCCAACAGACCTCTTAAAATTTGAGCCTCTTTATAAAGTTTAATGACACCACAGGAAGGTACTGCTCAGTCTACTCAGTAATGGAGCTATCGTTTTATTGGCTCTGCTGCAGAATTTTATCCGTTTACGCAAAAATTAGTACCGTACAGGAGGTTAAATTGAAATAAAATGTTGCCAAATACATTAAAGTTTGCAAATGAGAAAATAGTTCACAGTGCGTTACTTGTTTGTCTATGTTGTCTTCGCACCCTACAGTCAAATAAAGGGTACATGTGTGGGATACACTGGCCACAATGTGTTGCACTTTCAACCGGATGGCAATAGTGCAAGATACTGCAGGTATCCGACACCAAAACTTTTAGCACAAAATAAACAACGCCGATCTTTTTGTCACGATTTTACTTGCTGTTGATTTGCTTACTAGAGGTGAGGTGAGCTCGTGGGGCTTAGTTATGAGGGCGTCTATTACTTTGCTCTTGTGCTGGTCACATGGCTACTCGTTCTGAAGGATCGTTAGTCGGGATTTCCTAAATTTATCATTGCATTTCCGAGCCCAAAATTTACACTTTTTTTTAATTTCGTTTTTGTTTATTTGTTTGCTTAAATTAATCGAATTTAATGGTCCGATTGGTTCGGTAATCGAACTGGAACTTTTTGGTAAGTTCGATTACCGAACCAAAAATTGATAAGCATTCAGTCTCAATAAAATTGGAAGAATTTCACTCTTTAACTGAGTTTTAACGAGAGGAGCAAATGTGAGAGATATTAACACATTTCATTTAACTAAAATCTTTATTGTTTAGGTGATTCGGATCTGGATAACATGAACAGCTCACGACACTATATAAACTGTCTTTATATCGCTCGGGGTAACACCGAACGGTGATATTCGGAAAAGATTTAAACCGCCTGTTGTACTCGTGTTTGAAATAGAAGCCAATAAATAACATTTGACCGCAACGCTTTCTTTCAAACCAGATGAAACTGGTTTTATCTCCGATTGTTGAACTGTTCGATTATGTTCGATTGAGTTCGATTATGTTTGGTTGTTGAAGTGTTCAATTACCGAACGTTCGATTGGTAAAATTTTTGGGTGAGTTCGATTTCCAGCAATCGAGCGATTGCTGGTTTTCATATGATGTCATTAAACCTCTAACTAAGGCCACCACAAAGCTCATCTTTTAATATTTTCTCATGACCAAGCGGTTATCTGGTTAGGAGAAATTTGGTGCTGATCATTTTTGGGGTTTGAAGGGTGAATACTGTGCTAATCCGCTCGAGTAAGAAGGTTACGACTGACGAATTAAAGGTACTGTTATCTCACCATTAATGAGGCCTTCCATGGGGTAGAAGCGACAAGCGACACGGCTCCAAAAACAGGCGACAGTGTTCTCCCAAAACACTGGCAACCGAAGGAAAAGTGCGACAGTTTGCGACAGCGACAATTTTCTTTCAATTCCTCTTTGTTTCAAACGACAGCGACATTCGTCCCTAACGAAACAAGCGACAGACGGAGTCGTAAACGAGCGACAAAGCGACGCCAGACCACCCCTTGGAAGGCCTTATTAATGGGTCGATTTTGTAAAGCCTCAAATCTTGACGGGTCTCATTTATCTTCAGACTGACTTATAAGTGCATCTTAAATCTTAGATAAACCCTGATAGTAGAAGCGCTTAATCTTGATATTTCTCCGATTGATATATTCTTTTCAACTGGCGCATTTTCTCATTGAAAATTTCTTTGCGTTTTTCTCGAACAACTCTCGACGCTGTCGTGTTTTTACTCGCTGCTTTGCCGAGGCGGGTAAAATTGTGCTTGACAGGTTCTCGCTAGTTTCACCTTTTTCCACTCTTTAGCTTCTGAGCTATACCTTTTTCGGTATGATTTATTGTGGTGTACAATGTGGCTCTAATTATTTCGTTCAAGGTTGTAATCCCTGAGTGTGACCATTCGGATGAATGCTACTAAGCAGTACTTTCCTGTGGTGTGGTTTACTATGCTGTACAACGTGGTACTAATTTTGATTCTATGAATGAAGTCTTGCAGTGTGACTTTTCAGCTTCTGAGCGATACTTTCCTGTGGTTTCCTCTATTATTTGTTGTACTTATTTTGTTATTGTGGATAAATTTCTGTAGTGTGACCGCTCAAGTGAACGTTAATGAGCAGTGCTTTCCTTTGGCTCCGTTCCATGTGTCGTAGCCTTTTAATGTGTGGTTATAATCCCGATGTGTAACAAAACTTTGAACAAAAGCTACAAACGAAATATTGGCTCAAAAACGTCAGTGAAGTCTGAAGGCTTCTGGATTAGTTTTTTATTAAAAATTTATAATACTCTAGGTTTCATATATTCAAATGTTTTTACACAACTTTCTAGCTTAAACTTCGTATCTCATGAAGAAATTCAACACGAAAATTAATATCTTGATTTATGAGTAATTAAATTTTCCAGTGGCATTTGAGGTAACTAGACTTGACTTCGGTTTCGCGCTTTGGCTCATTTAGTGTCTTATAGAATATATATTTTGCGGTTGATTGGAGAGCTAAAGCCTGGTGTTTGAGTTGAGTTTGCGATTATGCAATTATCATGTATTCCATCTTTCCGTAAAATAATAACAAAAGATTGTTTCTCTATGCTCATTAGACTAATTGCGATGCACTATTCAGTTCTTTCGTGTTCTCGTCACCTTTTCTTCGTTTCCAACGCTACTGTTCGGATCAGTCAGTTAAGTATCGCCTCTTGATGCACACCTTACATGGTTTGGGTTTGAGGCCCATACCAATGTCCCCTTCCAGGGAAGGGAGAGGACAGCCAGGTGGATTCTCAATCTTAAATTGGTGCATTAGTTGAGCAACAAAAAGGAAAACCTCGGCTTTGGCCAGCAGCTCACCCAGACAAACACGCCGTCCGGCGGAGAAGGGAAGGTAGCTCATTGATGATGGATTCACCACGTTGCCGTTCTTGTCCAGGAACCTCTCGGGGTCAAACTCGGAAGGGTTCTCCCAGTGCTTGGGATCATGGTGTATGGCCCATAAATTGAGTATCAGGGTGGTGTCCCTCGGGATGTTGTACCCATTCAGTGTGGTGTCCACAAGTGCTTTGTGGGGCACCCCCAGAGGTGCCACTGGCCTCAATCGGAGGACCTCAGCGAGGGTGGCTTCCAGGTAGGGTAGGCTCTTCTTGTCTTTAAGACTTGGCAGTCGCTTTGGTCCAATCACCTCGTCGAGTTCTCGATGTACCTTGGCCTGGACTTCTGGATAGTTGTTGAACAGAAGAATCACCCACATGAGCGTGGAAGTCAGGGTTTCTGCTCCGGCAACGAACATGTCCGCCATGCTCATCAGCACGTGATCCTCTGATATCAGCGATTTGAGTTGGCGGTCATCACCTTCAGCGTCTTTCATTACCTTGATCAAGGCATCGGTGAACCCTCTGATCTTCCCCGCTTCGTATGTCTCCAGTTGCTCCTTGTATTTCCGAACAAGGATCTTGTCCCTCTCTTTCACGGCTCGTTTGAGGCGTCGGATGTTTTCCGAGTCGAAGGGCACGTGCTTCAGAGACGGAAATATGTCGACAAGATTTCCCAGTCCAAGTGTTTCCGCGAAGGTGTCATTCAGTTCTACGACGGTGCGAAACTCGGGATCTCTCGCACTGTATCGGGAACCAAGCGTCAAGGCGCAGATGACATTCAAAACACCCAAACTTATGCTTTCGTGTGGGTTATGCGGCTCCCCTTTGCTGAGGTCAAAATGCTGGGCGACTTCTTGGATCTCCCTCAGAATAATCTTTTCTAGTTTTTCTGTGCCCGTGCTGTATAGCTTGAGTGCGCCGTGCGCGACCTTCCTCTGCATTTTCCAGGTTGGTGAGAAATTCCCAAACGCAATAGCCTGGCCATTGTGGGAGAATATGTCGCCAGATAGAACGCTGGGTCTGCCTGCAAAATCGTTGACGTTCTTCAACAGAGCAGCTCTTGCGATGTCAATATCACTAACAACCACAGCTCGCTGGCTTCCCAAGAAGATCTGAAAAATGCCACCATATTTTCGGCTGAGTTTCGTCAGGTTGGCCAGGGGCAGTGTTCCCAGATTGTAGAGGTTGCCGACTATTGGCAGGGCGGTTGGCCCCGGTGGATAATTCATTATGTTGTTTACAAAGCTCTGTATCACACAATAAAGAAACACAATACTGCACAATATTACCAATCCTTCGATGAACATGGTGTTGCGATCCCGTTCGAGCAGAGACGAACGAGTGAAGCTGGTAAAGTTAAGCCGTGATTGTCCTTTTAAACCCACTGCTGGACTGAAGGAGGAGCTCTTAACGCCTTGTTGAGACTTTCAAGCGTTGATTAACGCGGATATCTGTCAGATTTCTTTCAGAGCGTATGCAAATCTCGCGGTGACTTTTGAAACCTCTCTTTCTGGTACCTGTATTGTCGGTGAAACTCGAAGGCCGCGACTAATTCTTTCGTTCGTTTCCAAGTGCTATATTCATTCAAGCATTGAGTTACTCGACAATCAGGTGGCATCTGGTTTGCGCTGACAAAGTTGTCATCTTAGAGGTTAGTTTGTCTCAAGAGTGTCGTCTTCTTAAGTCTAAAAACCCTATAGACTTTTGTCTCCTCGCGACAAGGTTTACCTATCTTAATATACTTGTAAGCGGGTTAACCGTGAAATGACATGCAATTAAGGCACGTGGGAAATTCCAACAATGCTGCGATACCACGTGCCAACTGTATTTTGGGCTTTTCGCGGTTCAAAGACTGGCTAAAATCTTACGTAACATAAGATTCCCACATTTTCAGGCCTAGACAGTTGACAGGTTGACGGGTTGCGAAACACTTTGTTAGTAGGCAAGTAAAGAACTTCCAATATTCTACGTATAATTGATGACAATTGTGACCTCTTTTACGCGCAGAACAGTTAGAACGTCCTTGAGCGTTACATTAAACTAAAACTTTAAGGCCCTCATTTAAGTCTTCACTCTTCGTTTCCTCATCTGTTAAATCGGGAAAATGAAACGTTTTAAACCATCTTTTACACACAAAGTATAAGATAAAAACAAATCAATCTTTGTTTTATGTGAAAGTACACAATTAAAATACATCTCCCTTTTTGTCGTCGTGAAGCCAGGTTTTTCCAGATATAATGTATGGAGGTTTTTGGCATTCTCTTTGCTCTGTCATTGCAGCTTTGAAAATGCGGCTAATTTTTTTGTTAAATCAAAAGATCTGTTCCTCTGTCCGTATTTGCCTTGAATTACTTCAGAACTGAAATTTCAGAAATTATAGCAACTCATTTGTCCTTTAAAACTCGAATTAGACAAAATTTGGCTTTAGCTAGGGGTCTTGCTCGTAATTAGGGCCCCGGAATTATTAAAAAGTTGAAATTTTTGAAGTAAAGTTTCATTTTGTTAATGTTGGCTGTCTACCATTTGATAACCTGAAGGGCGGTTTCCATGGTAACAGTGTTCGGCCTCAAGTGTTGTCAGTGTCTTAGATGGCCTCATCAATATCAATATTGCCTCGGCAGATAAGTGCAACTTACAGGCAGA
>JAEMWC010000054.1:1445000-1457500 GCA_016490735.1 Pachyseris speciosa | reverse complement strand
TAGCCTGTGAATCTCCTTTGAGTGATCCGATGTATGTTCTGTTCCTGAATGTTAAATAACGCCGGGGAACCCCGTGGATACCCAATATCTTCACTGATTGCTCTGTTACAAGCAGGGTTGTCGTGATAGTGCAGTGGTTCGCACACCCGACTAGTAACCAGGGGGACGCGGGTTCGATTCCCACTCACGGCACATATGTTTTTCATTCAAAAGGATCAGTCAGTAGTAGTTCACTGCTGCTGGCTAGTGACTACATCGTTGGATTTCCAGCCTTCTTATCACATCATATCATTTTTATTCTCTCCCCAGACTCTGGCCCAGATTGTCTACTCTCTACTAAAACTAGCGGCTTATGACCACGTGACCTTAGCCTGCCTCGGAGTAAAAAAGTGAGTGAAACTTAAAATGTAAAGATTATTTTCTCTTGTTTTTGTTTGTTTTTGTTATTCGTTTGTTTTTGTTTGGAGATCAACTTAGTAAAATTAAGTTTCGCAGTTTTCGTTCTAGCAGATGTTTGTACGCTTCGCTCAAACCTTTGCCTCCTAGATGCTCTACATAAGGGAGTTCACGTGGTTTCGTCAACCTCCCGATCACAAATATTGAAATGCAGATCATAAAATCGAATGGTCACATTTTAGGATTTCATCCACAGACTCAAAAGCTAGAGCCACGCTGCACAACCTAATAAACATCACCACAGGAAAGAAATGCTAATTAGCTTTCAGTTGAATGGACACAGTTCAGGATTTCATCCACAGACTCAAACGTTAGAACCACCTTGTACAGTATAATAAACAGCAGCACAGGAAAGTACTGCTCAGTAGCTTTCATCTTTCGGGACGTAGACGCACATTTGCAAACACTTGTCTGAAGATAAGTCGCGAGCTGGCGGCATCACTCTAAGCGGTTTGGTGGGTACCGAGGTTTTGTCTGAAACTGATAAGCAAATGCGTGAAAATAGTGTGTTAAGATAATTGGGTTTTAGGGTCTCTTTTAATCAGATTACATCAGCTCGCTTGAGTTCGTTATTTATCGATAAACGAGGAATGTCTACATAGAAAAGTTGTACACAGTGGCCTTCATCTGAATTCAGTGATATTCAACAACTATTCACCGTAGTGGAAAAATATCCACCACATTCACCAACACTGAGGTGAATAATTGTTTTAGTAAATGAGCGGACCAAAACATTACTTTATGTGTGATAATATACCGACAAGCGGTCGGAAATTGTAAAATCTCGCGCGCCGGCTGCTCGGAGATGAATAGTAATTGCTAATCACCTCCGAGTTAACCAATCAGAGCGCGCGAAAAACACTATTCACTTGTGTGGTATATACTAAACTAGGTGATATACTGGGTCGTCTACTTTGTCTAACCTTAGAGTCACTTAGTGTAGCATAACAAACAAACGAATAATCATAATATCAATAATATTAATAATTTAAAAAATAATAATAATAATAATAATAATGGGCGCTTTTCAATTGAGTGTCGTAAAACCAAAACCAAAGCAATTACTCTGACCAATCACAACAGAAGTAAGCAGTGCAATGAGCCAATCAGAATACGAAGCAATTGCAAGTAGCCAACGCAAAGCGCGTGGTTTTGGTTTTGCTTCTCATTGGCTGAGAAAGTGGTGCGAGTTTTCTTGGCCAATCACAGAGCGAAGCACTGCAAAACCAAAGTAAAACCAGAATTACTTTCGACACTTAATTGAAAACCGCTTTAATAATAATAATAATAATAATAATAATAATAATAATAATAATATATCGGTAAATCTATTCATTCATCTGAAGACTGTTGGGGTGACAACGAAGATAGAGCTCCTACAGAAGGCAGCGATAATAGGAACAGCAAGAATCCGAGGCCTGAGGCTACAGGTCGTAGCTTGCCGTCGAGCACATAAACAGTGCCAGCAAAAAGACCAAACTGAGAGACATGAACAATAATGCTAATGATAATGATAATAATCACAGTTCTTAGCATGCATTTTGCCTGTCTAGATACGTTCAAAATTCAGAGGGAAAAAAATGAACAAAGATATAAATATGATGGTAAGCTAAAATTGCAGCGTGCACTGAAAGATAAGCAGGTAAAAAAAATCGCCAGGATAAAATCACAGTGTTTACGTTAAAAAAAATTATATGCATACCGTATTTCCTCGAATAAGCGCCCTTCCTTGAATAAGTGCCCACCAGGAGCCCATAATTGGCGGGAAATTCAATCTAAAAATGGATTGGTCTGTGAAAACGCCCTGACAGGAATATAGGGCAGTTATACTCTCCCAGTGATGGGCTCCTGGTGCCCACCCCTCGGCCAAAATAGAAAAAAAAAAAAAAAAAAAAAAGCGCCGTCCTCAAATAAGCGCCCCCTCCCTCCCCTCCCCCTCACTTTCTAAAATAGTAGAGATACATGGTAACCTGTTTTAAAGAAAATACACAACGTTTTTTTATGGAAGACATGTTTCGACGGTTCTTCTGCCATTGCAATCTTTAAAGCTTCAACTACACCAGCATCAGCGCATGTAGGAGAACAGTCTGTTTTCCGTAAGTTCCTTCCCGTTATTTCTATCTCCTTGTGCTAGCAGAGTTCTTTTTATGTGTATCAGCCAAAATAGAGTTACAGTTCGTTTTAAGAAAAACTTAAGTCCTCCTTCGAATAAGCGCCCCCTCTTTTGACCTAACTTTTAAGTCAGCGCCCGGGCGCTTATTCGACCAAATACGGAATTTAGAAGGAAGAGATTTGAAGGAAAGAAAACTGAGAACTAAAATAATTTATGCTACTTGAAAAAGATGCGTCGCTAGGGACAACCACAGCATGAAATTACAGCGCAGGAGGTTTTACGTAATAGTTTCAGTTTTAAAATTGTAAAGAATAATTCAATGCATATTAACGTGGCAAGCCTGACATACGTATGTTTCGTGCCTGCCAAGGGACTCATCAGAGACCTTTCGGTGTAGCCAACTCGTCAAACATCGTGTTTGAAGTCCCGCCAGCAATCAAATAATGGTATTTCATTTTTAACACTATAGGATTTTTTGCACAGACTCAAAAGGTAGAACCGCCTTGTACAGCATAATAAACAGCACCACAGGAAAGTGCTGCTCAGTAGTTTTTATTTGGATGGCCACACTCAAGATTTAATTCAGACTCAAAAATAAGAAGCACCTTGTACGAACATAATAAATACGGGAAAGTCTTTAAATGGGAGCTTTTTAACACTGCGTATTAACAATGAGCGCTGTTTTATTTCAGATACATGACGGAAGCGCTTCCTCTTCTAAAGGGATCTTCAGAAGCCTTAGAAACCGCCATGCTGCTCATCCTCAAAAGAGTGAACAAAATGTTCGAGAAACTCGTCAATAAGCCCGATTTAATGGTAATAATATCCCGACAGCCCCTCCCTTCCTAACTCCGGTATGAAAATGATTGCGCTCTGGTTGGAACTAGACTTCCACCTCTGAAATCCTTCAAAATCTTCCTCTCGTGCGCCATTGGTCGATGCGCGTCACGTGGACAAAATCCCCGGGAAATGTAGATTTAAAAAATATTTGTGGCTCATGTTCTGATAGCAAAGCCTTCCAACTAAATGGTGGAGTGTAACACAAAATTGTTATGTAAAGCAATTACTGCGTTGTATCATCGTTCATCATTAGGGAGTTTAAGAAACGAGGACGCCAGGGCAACGAAAACGTCATTTCAAAATATATCTTCTCGTTATTGTAGCACTTTCGCGATTATTCCAATTTGTTCAACTTGTAGAATGTCGGCGAACTATCCAGGAACTACATTTCTTTGAATGCAGATAAACTTAAGAAAAAGAAAGAAAAATTTGCCATCATGTGCTCACGATCTCGCCAAAACCTAAAATAGACCAGTTTACAGTTCTTTGCTCAGTACCCTGGCCTTTAATTGAATGCGAGGCTAGGGCTGACCTTGTTTCCATACAAACCTAGCTGCTTTTCATATGGAAATTATGCAGATTAAACCCTAGTTAGCATACGAAAACATGATTTACATAAGAAAAGTAGGTAGGTTTGTATCAAAACAAGGTCACCCCCAGCCTCGCTTTCACCGACAACTGTAAAATGGTCTATTTGGTCATTTCACGTTGTTGTCTTGCAGAGGACGTCAAAGAAATGTACCAAAATGTAAAACGCCCGTGAAGAGCTATTGTTTTTGCTAATTACCTAGTGTTTTGTGACCTGGTTGACGTTCCCGTCATCATTTCTTAAACTCCCTATGAGTTTATAAAGAGCACGATACATGCGTTGTGTAGAATTGGCACGAACTTATCAACTATAAACCACACCTTACTGATGTTGATTATTTCGTCTGTATTTTTTTCTTTTCTTTTCTTTTTGGCAGAGGTGTATCGACTGGAAAGCCCTGGAAGTTTATCTCAGAGGTATTGTTAAGGGGACCATTTGATGCCGACATTGGCATAGTCTCCTTCGCAGCCGTTTTGGGATATCACGGGGAGCGTTGCGTGACATCCCAAAAACGACTGCGAAGGAAACTAACATTGGCATTGTTGGGAAAAAATTACAATTACCTTTGTCGTCGTAAAAAAAATTACAATTACCTTTGTCATCGTAGCTGGTAGTTTATGTCTGAATCCGTTTTTCTAAACGGCTAAGTGATTTAAGGGTTTGAAGCGGAGTTAGGCTTACCTGCCTTATAAACTAATAAGATGAAAGTAGTTACTTTTGCCAGCGGGTGGAGTGTAACCGCGGAAGTAAAGTTTAAGTAATTTAAGGTTGTTCACCTATATTACTGCCAAGTTAAAACTCAACAGAAGTGGATTCAAAGTCACGGAAAAAACAGATTTTTTGAGGGACACCGTCACAGGAAGGTCACAGTTTTTAAGTCAAACGTGACCTCAAATCGTTATTCAAGATTCCTATTCTTTCACAAGTCTCGGTTACTGCAAAATTATAAGGAAGGTGTAAAATCAGTTTTAGCGGCCATGTAAAGTCATATCAAATTTTTGGCGAATTCTCTAGAACTGGTAAAAAATGGCCAATTTTGTTTCTCACGCTCTATCCATTTTCCATCCTTGCCATTCGCACCAACAGCGACCGTAAATATCTTCATTTCCAATTATTTTTGTAATTCCGCTAAATCCAGATGCACACTTAAGTCTTTTCTTGTGATGCTAAAATTACGCGGGAGTGTCCCTTTAAAAATTACTCCTCATTTCTTGCAGGTCTATATTTAACTCTATGTAAACGGCCATCCATTGCACACCCGCCATATTTGAAGGTAAACTGTCAGTTACTTTCACGATTCTTGCAGGTTAGCATGTAGTTATGACTCTCATTTCACAGAAGCTGAGTGAGACTTCGACGAAAGTTACTGCAAAAGGGATTCTTAGGATAGTCGTCGTTGACAGGGTGTCAGTCCTCTTGGCTGAACTGAGGCACTTTTGAGAATAGGTTGTTGCTTTAAGGGGAACAAGGCAGCTGAGAACAGAAAATGTGTACGTATGTCGAAATACGGATGCATTTTGAACCCGAAAAGCTGCGTGGTGTGCACAATGTGCTTGAAATAGATTTGGTTACTTTGGACTTTGACATCAAAGTAATGGAAGCCTGTCTGTGACTACCTGTAATGGGAACGCCGTACTGTGTGGAGGTCACAGTCAGATTAATGTTGGCTCTGAAAACCATCTGAGCCAAAATGAATTAATAATTCTAGCTCCCGACAACGTCTGGGAATTTGGACACTAACAACAACAAACAACAACGGCAACAACTTCCATTGTACTTTATTTTCTCTTTACCGGTGCCACTTATTCTCCTTCAGACCCTGGTTAACATCTGTATCAGCCTTGTCATTCAGGAACGCGCAGCCGCAGCAGTCTCTGTCGCCGCCAACCTGCCTTTCGCGCCAATTCTGTCTCCGCCCCAGTACTTCGCGGACACGGTCATAAAGCTTGCCTCGCGACTGATGCACGTAATGAAGGACCAGTGTTCGCTTAAAGAACTTTGCGGGAACACGGTAAACTTCGGCAGCCCGGCGAGGACGGAGAAGATTTTTGTCCGCTTGATTTTACCAACGTGTATCAGGCTGGGATCTGGAAGAACGGGTGAGTTTGAGTTTGAATTTGCAAAACAGTGTTTGTTTCTTTTCCTCTGGACAATTTCCTTTTGTTGCAGACGCGCCTAAAGCCTCGTTTGACGATGTCTCCTACGCTCTGAGCTGCTTCCTAATTACCGTGACCACGAAGAACCCGGAAACTCCAGGCCCAGCTCCCATGCGGCTGTCTTTTGTCGAGGACGGCCTGGAGCTATCTCGCTCCCTGACCTTTGCGGCGCCACACGAAGGAAAGACTTCATTTGAAGAGATTCCTGAGAGTTTATACTGTGCTGCGTATCTTGGTAAGTGAATTTCCCAACACCCTCCTTAGTTAAAATTACAGAGAAAGTTAACTTGTGATAGTAGTGACAGTAAATGGTGTGATGTGCCCGTGAGAAAGATGATATGTTAGTTGTTTGGACTGCCTGGGACTCAGAAATTTCTTTTCAGTTGTCATTTTGCCCGTTGCACATCACACCATTACCACCATTCATAATTGCATTATCACGCTGAATCACATTCGCAGACCAGTGGGACACATTGTATAAGAACCAAGATTAACGACTCGGCTCACCAGAGGTTCCTGTAGCTCAGTGGTTAGAGCATCCGACCGGTGTTACGGAGATTTCTTTTCAGTACACAAAAATTTCATGAGCGCTCATTACTAAAGCGATCTGATGTGCTCACAATCATACCAGTAATCTTCACCCACTAAAACCTTACGGTTTTCCACAGGAATTAAGGTGCTGATGGTTTGTTTTGAAGATCGTCTCGCCACGGAGTGGTATCGGATTTACCAAGCAATGGAGACAATCGTAGAAAGCCAGATATGTGAGGATTTATTTGCTTAATGCTACTGTTTACAATATTACCTTTCTCATTAACCTTAGTACCAGCTTTCTCTGCCGTGGGGGAGTTTGTCCACCCCCTCCCCACCCCCACCCCCCCACCCCCACTTCCTAGAAAAGTCTGATCCTCAGATTATTTTTCCATCAAATCATTCTTCACATGACCCGACCCTATGCCATATATTCTGAACGGAGTAAACCACACTGAGTGTGATACAAACTTTAATGTCCCCTTATTACTGCGTTACTGTTCGTTTATCCCGTGAGTTTCTTCTTGATAAGAATGATGTTTCCCCATAGGCTCTTCATAAGACCCACTTGTTTTTCTCTCGTTACATTTAGGTAATGTTGGTTTCTGGGACTTCATGAACTTCTGCGTTTCTTACCGAACACCACTTTTCCTGCTGATTATGCCGCTTATAAGAACTAAGGTAACGTGCGATTGTTTTTGTATGGGATGCCTGTGGTATCTCACTTTATTTTCACTTTATCACTTTCATGCTAATGAGTTGCAAAGTGGGCAGTCGTGTGCAGTCGCACTATTTCACAGTGTCACAGTGATTATAGCCATGTAGTGTCCCCAAAGGTTGGTGCACCTCTGGGAATTGAACTGTATTTTTATGCAAATACTTTGTTTCAGTAACCAATATGGCGGGTAGTCACGTGAATGAAAACGCTCTATTTGTTCACTGGTTCATTAAAACTGCCGACGGTTAGCTCAGTTAGTAGGGCAGTGGACTGGGAGGTCGCGGATTCAAACCTCGGCCGGACCAACAGTCAGGGTCTTTAAATAACTGAGGAGAAATGCTGCCTTTGTAATTACATCTACAAACGGCTAGACTTTGTAGTCGCACAGTACTTTCACTTAATAGGGAGCTTTAGCAACGACGACGGCAACGGCAACGGCAACGAGAACGTCACAAAACAATAGGCTTAATGAGCAAAAACAATGGCTCTGCACGTGCGTTTTACATTTTGGTACATCTCTTTCCCGTCCTCTACAAAACAGCAACGTGAAATGACCAAATTTTAGGTTTTCTCGACAACGGGAGCGTGTGACTGTAAAGTTTTCTTTCTTTTTCCTTACTTCAACGGCGTTCATAACAATTTAGTCCCTGAATAGTTCGCCAGTATTTTCCAAGTTAAACAAATTGGAATAATAGCGAAAGCGTTACAAAAACGAGAAGTTCTATTTTGAAGTGACGTTTTCATTGCCGTCGCCGTCGTCGTTGCTAAAGCTCCCTAATCTGACTCTGTGGGACGTAAAAGAACCACTAGGGACGTAGCAAAACTCTGGCTGTGACAACCCCCGGTGTGTCTGTCCTAATTCGATATTCACATTACGGGGACACTCATTAGCTACTTCATTAATTGTAAACTGCACAAGCAGTCTGATAAAGTCCCCCGGCCAGTGTTGTACACCGCCATAAGACTATGTGACAAGAGCGGTATATAAGTGACCCTTACCATTACCATTATGTTTATTGATATGTTTATTTACTGTTTTTGTTTTCTTGATTGCTCAGGCATGATTCATTTTCTACTGGAACCCGAGCCGTCTATTTCAGGTTTCTCTTTCCCGTTACAGGTAGTTTATCTCCGTCACACGAGCGCCGTTGAGCGTGCTCTCAAGCAAAGGGTGCTGGACAAGATATCGCGGCCGCCTCTAGTGGTGAACTGCCGCAACGCACTTATCACTCACTTCCTGGACGAGTTATCCGCCATCAAGCAAAGGCGGCCTACAGCAGGATTACAAGATGTGGGCGAAGAAGGAGAGTCAGGGGAGGAAGCAGAGGGAAAGGACGAGAAGACACCATTAGTGCTACAGCCGCCTCCGCTGGGACGAGAGCGATCCTCCAGCGCTCCAGAGGAACCAGCCTCAAAGGCAGAGGGAGGAAAGCCCACACCAATACTGGCGCGATCTGCCAGCTTCAAAGCAAAGAAATCTGTGTCTTTTTCACCGGCACCAAGCTTCGATGAAGATCAGGGGTCGGTGAATTCTTCTCTGAGCGATGTAGGGAAAGCCGACAAGCGCAAGAAACGGCTTCTGCGAAAACAGGACACGGTTGAAGAACATGAAGATCAGAACGGCAAACCTCTCTTACAGGTGGAGTCCTCAAGCAGTGGGCCTTTTGGGCACCAGCGAGGTGCCGCTGTTAGACCAGGAAAGATTTCTAGGCGCCTAGAGAAATTCCGAGCTGCCGCGGCGACTGTGATTGCGGAAAGGAAAGCTTCCGGTAGTGCAACTCCCAGGCGTGTTTCGGTTGAGGCGCAGAGCAAGAGAGACAGCAAATCGATTGGTATTGTCGAGAGCCACGGGGAGCGGTTTGAGATGGAAGTATTCGTCGCAGATGATTTCAAATTTGAAGCTGCTTCCGACCGAAAAGAGTCGCAAGCATCGTTGTCGCCACCGATAGCGAAACCAGAATCCGTGACGGTATCACTTTCACCTTACAATTCCCCACCAAGTTGCTCGCCTGTTCAAGAAACAGATGATCGATTACCGCACATCTTGGAAGCCGTAACGCCCGCCCCTCCCGTTAAATTCAGTCCACAGCAGAACGAAAAACACGATTCTAATTCCGTGAACACAAAGAACGGATCAGTCGCGCCCGAATTGAACTGGACAGCGGATTACGATGTCGAGCGTGCGCAGCGGCTCAGCCGAACACGATGGTGGCACAAAGTTTACTCCAATGTTGAAGTCGCTTCCGCTGAAGAAGATTCTCAGCCAGTGCAGGTTTTGGTGTTTGACGAATCCGAGATACAACGCGAGACTAACGTGTGATGAAATACTGCTTTCACGCGGCCAGAACGGGACTATTGCCAGACGTCGCAACAGAGTTAGCAAACTGTTTACAAAAAAGACAGCTTTACAACTTAAGCACGCAAGTATCATACAACTTGCCGCTGGTTTTCCATGTGGATGTTGAAAAGAAGTCGATATATATGGGTTATTGGCCTAGCGTGAGGTCAAGATGTCGTCTCGGTCCTTAAACACGCAAAAAAAAAAAGATCTTGACCGAACAAGCTTGGTCAATAAAGGACTTATTATATGACTTAAAGGACGCTATTAAAAGACAGTAAAACGCGGGACGAACGGGCTATCCCGAGCGGTCAAGATGGCTCCATCTTGACCTCGCGGGTAGCCAATCACAGCTAGTCATATAATAAGCACAGTTATTGCAGTCATGTATTATTAGCAGTATATTATATTAAGATGGTTAACGTCGCTAAAGGTTAGTAAGGCCTCTTACCTCGCTTGACAATATAGCGTTTCCAATACCAAATGTACAGTTTAGGTAAATTGCAAGTCTAATTAGTCCACTTACAATACAGGCGACGTTAGGGTGAGCGCTGTGCATCACGGGATACGATGTACCGGTTCCATTTAGTATTCTATTTCATAACACTCCCATTCATACTCAGTTGAAATATTAAAGGTGTGGAAATAATGCTTCACCAGCGATCCCACGCCATCTGTCTCCCTTTCCAGAGAACAGTAAGCACTCTCCTTTTTGGAGCCCCTAATCCCCATTACCCATTCTTCATACTCGAAAAATAAACAAACAAAACAGGGAGAGAAGATCAAAATAGCATGGTTATTTACCAATACCCTCTTGCATATCGCGACCAAACATTTGGAACACTTTCTCTCCCGAAGCCATGTTATCTTCACACGGGATGTGCCCTTTTGCGGGAGTTATCAGCAGGGAAAGCACAGACAAACTGCTTAAGCTGGTGTGCATCCTCCCACGGCATAGCAACCTCATCTACAGACGTCTCCACCAAGCTGGCTGAGGCCCACTAGGATTCAACACCCTGGCCAATTGAAGGTAATACAATGCCGTGTGGCTTCGCGCCCAGCCGACATGCTTATTATTTCTGAAAGATCCGCGCCCGTCAGCGCCAAGGTAATCGCACAACCTGGCCTAAAGCCATGCAGCGTCTCCCCTTCGTGGGCGTCCATTTCCCTCAAATATAATCTCAAACAATCAATTTTTGCTCGCCGTAAAAATCTCGAGCAAAAATTGATCTTTCAAATCGGCACTCTTAATCCCCACGGTATCAATGAGCGCTTTTCATTCAATTAACTTATTCCTGTTTTCACGTTACCATGTTACCACCAATAGCATAGCTCCATTTTCTGTATATAAACCATACACAACCCACAATTCCTCGATTCGCTCCGACGAAGGGCTAACGCTCAAAACGTAAGCTAATCGAATCCCTGTACGGTGGTTAATTAACAATTATTCACCGAAGTGGAAGTGGACACTGAGATGAATAATTGTTTTAGTATATACCACACAAGCTGAATAAAAGCGGACCAAAACATTACTTCATGTGTGATAATATACCGACAAGCGGTCGGAAATTGTAAAATCTCGCGCGCCGGCTGCTCAGAGGTGAATAGTACTTGCTAATCACCTCCGAGTAAACCAATCAGGGCGCGGAAAAAGCACTATTCACTTGTGTGGTATATACTAATTTACATTATCAACTCCGTTGATAAACCAAATTTTAACTTGACCCAGGTCACCAGGCCGGTCACCACTTAAGAACACAGGAGAGCCTCTCTGTTGAAACTCAACCCTGTAAAACCAATCTGCTATTTTTCCCAATGGTGCAATGTCGCTCATAAGAATTGACTTATTTGATAATCAAAGTGTCTAGCAGATGTGACTGAATCTGATTGGATTAACCTCGATTTCTCTACCCAGTTAAAATTTTCTAGTTCATTGTCACAAGTCTTTATTATCAACAAGTTTACCAAAAATTCTCAAAAGATGTATCCACTGTGTTTCTGCTGATGTGAAACTGTCTTATCTGATGTGAAACTGTCTTATCGTTGCAAAGAGATCCCTCTTTGCGTTTTAAAAGTAGGGGGGTGGGGGTGAGCCTCTTAATCCTGTCAAAAATCTGGAACCTTCGTCAAGGTGGATTAATCTCTCCAAGGCTCCTCGTTTCAGCACACCCGCATTCAGTACTGCATTAGTTACCTTGCATTTTCTTAATGCTACCTGAGATTTTCCTAAGAGAATTTTCATTTGAAGTTTCTTTGTTGTTCTCTACACACATAGCAGCTCTTCTATCTGATCTTCTTAATTCAGACTTACAAATGTCACTATAGTGCACAGGTATTAGCCTTTCATCATTTTCTGGTCGTCCCTGACCTAAAAAGATTCCTGGATATGCTAATTCTTCTGAGAATTTATCCCTGAATATACTGACTGGTCTACTGCCTTCTGCTGGTGCAACAATGAGAATACATTGTAATTTGTTAACCTCTACATAGTCTGCTGGTGTCAAAATGGTGTCTGTAATGCCTGCAGGAGATTCTACTTTACCCTCACTCCATTCCTCTTACAATGTTTTGCTTTGTCAGAACTATCTAACATCTCACAATCCATATTGGAAGCTTCTCACTGATGATTACCGTCACTGTTATCATCAACTAAGTCATTATCTTTAGAATTTCTCAGTTTTCACATAAAGCGACCCCCTCTTCTTTGTGAAGGGCACTGTTGTTTATAAGCCGTTTTGCTGCTTCTACTACCTTAT
>JAEMWC010000054.1:1412500-1437500 GCA_016490735.1 Pachyseris speciosa | reverse complement strand
AGAAACCACTTCGAGAAAAGTAAATAGATAATTCATTCATAGTCCGCGGTGCTGGCTTGTGTACAAGGAGTATTGAAGCACCAAAAACTGAGTTTTCAAGGAGCGTTTATAGGAAGTTTATGTTGTCTTGCACGTATGTTTTGAAATGTTTTCATTGGTCAATAGCAACTTAACCAAAGCTCTCCCAGATGTAAAATGCGTTTTTAAGAGAGTCATCCACAAATGGAACAAATGTACTGACTTTCATATTTAACAATTAGATTATGAGTTCGAGATTTCTATCACGCATAGAAATCGAGAGCAAATAATCTTATTGGTTTAGTATAAATCTGCTAGTCGTTCAAAACTAAACAGGTTAATTATCTAAATCCTCCTCGTAGACACTTCGAAAACGCCAAGAAGCGCTAGCGGCCGCCATTTTGTTGACAACCGCTACTCATTGTCTATCACAGAATAGATAGTGAGTAGCGTAGCCAGGCGGAGAACGGTATTCATGATAGAACGCTAGTTGATTTATACTTAAGTCTCATATTACTGTATTTCCCATCCGAAAAAAAATTCAAGGAGTTTTCATTAAGCTTATTTCCAAGCACTTTCAGCAGAAATTCTTCTTTTCAAGTGTTTTAAGCGCCCTTGAAATCTGAAATTGAATTCCAGGGATTTTCGAGGACTTCAAGGAGTAGCACGGACACTGGCAAATAGATGATGAAGGAACGATCTAACGAACCAACGAACCAACCAACGAATGGGCGGACGGACAAATGAACGAACCACAGCACACACAGGATAATTAAGCAGTTGCTGACCTGTATGTTGACCTTTGTAATTTGACCTGTACTTTATACCCGCCGGTTCCTGAAAACCTACCTTAATTCTGTCACCCTTACGTTAGTCACACCAGTTCCATCCAATTCAATTCGCATCTGAAAAAATAACACAGTGAAATTTTCTTAAAACTCAGTTTGGAAAAGGAAGACGGAAACTATGGCCCAAACGCAAGCAAGGTTAACGATAAAATCCAGTTGATCTTTTAGCGTTATCTACTTCTAACGGATCCACTCAACACAGTATTGCCGTAACATCATACAGAATTGAGTTCAATCTCACTGCGATTTTTCCATTGCTGATCAAGACAGACAAGTTGTTGTCACCTTCCGTTTACCGAAACAATCCCATAATTCCCCCAGCGTGCCAGGCTTTTCAGAGTTTCCGGACTGGGGAAGTGGTAACGAATAACTGTAGTAGTAAGTGTGACATCCTTCACATGATAGTAGATTAGGGTGAACGTCACAATCCTGCTCAAAATTTCTTGGGAAACTCGTTAAAAAGTGCGTAAAAAATACACGGTTATAATAGATAGAGCCATAAATTATTTGTACGCCCACAATAGGTTTTAACAGAAGCATATCTTCTGGTTTAATTTTAACAACGTTCTTCTTTCTCAAGATCCATACTTGTCTTGCAGTATATAAGCGGTTTGCTCATCAACTGCGCAAGAGGTCACAGGATTAGACTAAATCAAGGTGATAAAAAGCAGTCGAATAACATTAAACACCAAACAACTGTAAATAAAGCGACAGAACTTACTGCGCCCTCGACTCTGGCAGCAAATCTTTTTGTCTCCGGGTTATCCAGGTTTTTATACTCTTCTTTGAACTCCTCGTCTATTTCGAGTCCAACAAAAGCTGTCTTCTTGAGAGGTTCTAACAAGGCAATTCCAAAAGAAAGAAAAAATTATAATCCAGTGTAATAATTGCATCTACGGAGGCCAGTGGTGATGATGTGATTTCAAAGCTCCGCTCCAGAGCAGGGTGCATTTGTTTTAAGGATACACGACGGGCAGTTCTGAACGAATTTTGCTGTATCATTTATATCTTGCTCCAAGCTGAGGCTGTTTACAATACTGCAAATATACTGCGTCCAACTGACTAACAAGGTATTTGAAATAGCAGCCTTGGAAAGAAATGGCCTGGAGACAACTGAACATCAACCGCGTTCCCAGGGTCCTCTCTCTTCCTCCCTCGAGAAAGTACCCTGCGCCTGGTCACGTGTCTACTAGATTTTTGCAGATTCCATAAAATGATTGGAGGGAGGGGCAGGAAAGTTGACGTTTGTCTCCACTAAGTCGAGGACCCACCCTCTGTGAGGATTTCATTTGCACACAGTCACATATATGGACTCGTGACCATCCGCAACCAGGGTACTTTTTCCGGGAGGGGGGAAGAGAGAGGACCCTGGGAGCAAGTTGAACTGAACATGAGTTCAGTGGAGATGCAAAGCTTATGGCCTCCTGGAAAAACCGAAAGCTAATCTTGAACATAATCAAACACTGGCGTCACTTTCTTAAACGTCATTGACTTCAAGAAAGCTGCCTATTCCTGTGGGCACTGCTTTCGTTACGTTACTTCAACAGACAATACTTTGGATGCACGTGCAAGTTGACGTCATTTGCAGACAACAGCTCTATACACGCACGATGGCGTCAACCAGTAACAAGGTAAACCAGCCGTTTGTCTGAGTCTGTTGTGGTGAAGGGTTGTTTAGTTTCCAGTGCGCGCTCTTGGATTTACAAGCGCTCAAGTATAGGTATAATAAAACAATCATTAAATTCTGTGTTGACATGATAGCAAGAATTATCAAGGTGAAAGTTTGTGTTATCCGCCTAAGTTTTTGGCGAAGCAGATCATTCAAATCTTAGACTGCGAGTAGTCTCTCATTTCGGCGACGGATTGTGTGGCAGTAGAAATACAAACACGCCAGAAATTCCGAGGAGAGGCGACGCGAGCGCCGAAAATTATTCCACTCCCGTCGCGTCTCCTCGCAATTTCGCGCGGACGCGTATCTTTCTCCTGTCCCAAAATCCATCGCCAAAATTAGAGACTACATACACTCGCAGTCTATGCAAATGTCGGTCTCAAGTTCAACCCAATCGCCCCATCAGTCAGCAGTTGGTAACTATTCACCACGTACAATAGCCCGCTTAACACAGACACCCGGATAATGCGGACACTTTGGCATGTCCCTTTGATGTCCGTATTAACAGGGTTCCACTGTATAGAAACTGAAGTTCTACGACAAACATACCATTTTTTTGGCAATTATCTCCCTTCTTTCCGTCATCACAAAGACATAAATATGTCCCAAATTTTCGGCATGTTCTTCCAACTGGGCACTGTACCTCACATTTGCCTCCTGTAAATGAGAAAACCAGCAATGGCAGATCACTAAACAGCAAGCAGTTAAGTAAATGAATGAGAATACATGATAATCATATCTAGAACTGTGGTTGAATGACGGAAGGTGTGAATGATCATCACAGTTGTGTACGCTGTTTAAAAAGAGGCGCAAATAAAGCCTGAAAACAATTCCCGCTTGCATAGGAGTCGAACCCATGACCTCCGCGATACCAGCGCAGTCCTCTACCAACTGAGCTAACAAGCCAAATGGGGACTGGTCATTTTGTTGGTATATAATTTTAATAATAATAATAATAATAATAATAATAATAGTAATAATAATAATAACCTTTATTTACCCTCGGTAGTATTTATAGCACAAAGGCTAGTGGGGCCGAGCAAACACAGAAACAAATAAAGTCAAATTAAATCAACTCAACTCAACTCAACTCAAATCAAATGAAATCAAATCAAATGTTGGTTTTTGGGGAGAGAGGAAAACCGGAGTACCTGGAGAAAAACCTCTCGGAGCAGAGTAGAGAACCAACAAACTCAGCCAGCCAGTGAGTGATGAATTAATAAATGCCAAAATATTATGGAAGGGCTAGCGTTCGAAAAAAAGTTTTCGGGTGGGAATCTCTTAACTGTGGCCAATTTACATTATTAGCTCATTTGAATAAAACCAAAATTTCGTATACCACTTCCCAACCGACGCAGCACCGTAGTTTCTCCAGAAACTAACCCCCTTTAACTTCTTCCCCCGGCCAGTTGCACAGTATACTGCACTCACCCGGGAACTGGATGCTGACAGAGTCACTATCATTTCCGTAGACGTTGCTTGCATCACACCGGTAAACGCCGAGGTCGTTAAGACTGAGATCATTGATAACCCAGTTCTCATTGTTATGTAGGCGGTTGGTGCTGACGTGTGTCCACATTACAGTGGGTTGTGGCTCTCCAGAAACGTTGCAAAACAAAGTGACGGTGTCACTCTTGTTGAAAATTAGCTTGTCCTCCAAAGGCACAATGGATGCCGGGACTAAAAAAACCAGAAAAAAGAGGTTTTGTCCACACATGGGTATAAATTCAAGAAGTGGATTGAAGAAACATAACAGAGAACTTAGCGACGACGGCGGCAACGGCAACGAAAACGTCATTTCAAACAATAAAACTACACGTCGTCATCATTTCAACTCGTTCAACTTGCAAAATGCAGGCGAACAATTTAGCAGCTAAAGTAGTAAAACCAAAGTTGAAGTTACGAAATAGAAAAACATCATTAAGCTCTCAGGATCTCCACAAAAGCTGACATTTAGTCGAATCACCTTGTCTTGCACAAGAGGACAAAGAAATGTACCAAAATGTAAAACTACTGACGTTAAACAAATCTCTTGACTCTGACGATGACTCCCGCTCAGTTTGTCGAAACGTCAGTCAATGTCATCACAAACAGTCCTTCTCAGGACTCCACTCGCCCGGACGACGTACTTCACTTAGTTATATGCATATGACTCCTGGGTTCAACCATTTACAAAATGTAAAAAGTAAGTGCAGAGGGCTGGTTTCGTTCGTTAAGCCATTATTTTGTGGCATCTGGTTGTCACCGCCATTGTGGTTTAAGTTCCTTCAAGGTCTGCGCAGGCGCTCCCAACATTGTTGGGTTCACTCTAGGCTCGATTTCCGCCGCTCAAACGGTTCCGGTGTATTCACGCTTATCCCTTTCGTGGGGGAGGGGGGTGGGGGAGGGGGTGAGCGCGGGCTCAATTCCCGAAACAGCTGTTGGTAATCTAGTATAGGTACAACGTGTGGGATGAGTTTGATCACCATGCCGGGTGTTGTTGGATGCCGCTATTTCAATTCAATATAAACAACTCCGGACAACGCCAACATGCCATTGGCCAACAATGTTGCGAGCATCTGAAAAGGCCTTGGCTTTAAGCCGTACAACAAGTGGAGGAAAAACGGGTAACAAGCAGCAGTAAAATGATACTAATAATAATAATATTTTTGCAGTAAGTGGGTTGTCTTTATCGTTCTCAGCGTGGTTCTTACTGTAGGATTTAAAGCCTGTCTATAGGGCCGTTTACATGGAGGGAGGAAGATCCTGAAAGGCGAAATGCAGAAATTTCGCTGGGGTGGTTACCAAGCGAAACTGTCGGCCTTTCAATAGCAGATGAGCGCCCACACGCCATATTTTCAATTTGTTTTTGTCCCTAATATCATGATCTTCCGAGCGAAAGTAGTTTACATAGTGCTAGGATCTTCGTATCTCTCAGCCTGGAAGATCCTATCGTTAAAAAGATCTTAGCGCTAGGACAAAGTATAACCTTTTACAAGTAAACTAAATACAGAAGAGATATGGCGCTAGGATGACTCCCATCCTAGGATCTTCGTAGTGCTAGGATCTTCCTCGTAACAATCCAAATGAAACTTTGTGATCAAAAGTTGGCAGCAAAAAAAGAGTGATACATACTCCACAGTAAAAGGTTAGCATTGATACCCCGAGCGTGAATTTCTCGTTATTAAAGCCATACTTAAAGTAGAACTCACAGTGTACAATAATGCTGGTGTCTCTTGTAACAGGTCTACCAATTCCGTTATCAGCAGTGCATCTGTAGGATCCTTCAAACTGTTCACCACTGATGACCAAAGGCATGGTGACAACACTGTTATCAGAAGGTCTTGTCCAGGTGATGGTCGGTGTTGGATTGCCATTGGCTGTGCAGCTTAGAGTCACTGTATCCCTAACATTCAGAGTCTGTTGTCCAGAAATGTGTGTAATTTCAGGTGGGTCTAAGATATTAGAAAACAACACAGGGAAAGTTGTTGTTGGTGTTGTTGTTGGATAGAAATAAACAATCAATAGCCAAACGCGTAAATTTTAGCGCAGACATGGCGAATGATCAAAGAGGATCCCAACTGACTGATTTTTTTTCCCTGGACTTGCTGACTGTTTACCAATAACTAGTTGAAATCGTAGATCAGGAATGCGTTCGAGTATCCATTGCTGCGCGTGTAGTCTGATTTGATAATACTGAAATCGATTACAGGTTTGAAATATGAGGTGACTGGGTTGTGATCGGTTGTGTGCTTCCTTGTCGGCTGGTATTTAGCTGTGATTCGGTAATATTTCGGATTTTGCGATCAGAAAAAACAATATTGAAGTGTAAACAAGGATTTGGTTCTTATTTGCAGCAAATATTCTTGGTTTTCACATGACGTCATCAAAAACTAAAACTCAAAAGTAAACAGACTTTTACATTTTTTTATCTACATCACGTAAAAGACATATAAGAAATGTATCTGCTTCCATGTTTTCAGCTCGGTAGCGTGCTTTGTTTTTAAAATAGAGCAGTTTGAATTTTATAGTTTTTCACAGTGTGTAACATAACAGATGTCTGCCGACAAGCATATCACGTACATGAAAACATCGATTCACCGGATGTTTTTGAGGTTTTAAAAGCCAATATGACAAGAGAACCGTCTATGTGAAAGTTTGGAGGCTCAACAGAGCGAAGAAAACCTTTGAGATAGCTTAAGTAAGTTCCAGGGCCCGGTTGTTCGAAAGCCGATTAACTTAATCCAGGATTAGCGTAAACTTTGTCTGCAGTTTTTAACTTTTGGATAAAAGTTTCTTTTGCTCCTTTTTACTTTTCAGGATTGACGTCCTCTAATCTAAAATTTTGCGTAATATCAGCGTTGTACAACGTTCGGGGATAGAGAAATAAACTCCTTGGTTAGTTTTTAAAATCTTGGATTAGGGTTAATCGGCTTTCGAACAACCCGGCCCAGATGTTTTTCATTCGTTTCCGGCCGCCATGTTGGAGCTCATCAAGATGGGCTCCATCATAGCGTTTCCATACTAAACCCAATAAGTTTGGGTAATACATTTTGACGAATAACTCGAGTACAGGACGTCGCACAGCCCTGAAGCTTGGACACATTGTTTATTTATTACTCTCCTACAATATCTCAATTTCTGGATTTTATCTATTGAATGATTGACGATTTTTTTTTACTTGCGTGACGTGCGCGTGACTGAAAACCAAGAATTAAAAGCTTCAGACTCGGCCCAGCGTGCTCGATACGAGATGTGTTCGGCATCTTATGTCACAAAAGTATTTATCTTCTACTAGGGCACCTTATTTATTTCCTTCAAAAGCTGGGGGAAATTATGTAAACGAAGGCAACATTCGTTGACTTTGCTCTCTACATTGCACAACACAAACAGTAATGGATTTTACGGGAAGTTTTTTACCCAAATTAGTAAAGTTCACCTGTTGAGTCAAACGTCGAACTTCACCAGCGCGTAATAAACAGAGCGAAGCTGAATTATGACGTAATTCAAGTTGGCGTAGAAATGGTACACCAACGACGAAATATCTCATCACTTAGTACCACATGTCTACCAAGATTAGGTTGCGTTCTCCTAACGTCGAACGCAACTATTAACTGGCAATGAAAACCTAAAGCTTGTGGGATGGGCCTAAAACTGACTAAGAATACCGCACAAATTAATGTATCTAGGTAAATCAAAGCCACATTTGGACACGAAGACCACGTGGTAGCGGGCATTACCCTTTAAATCTACAAAAAATAAAATGAGCCCAGGTATTAGCAGCAATGGACACTGAGCTGCTTCGTCAGTTAAGGTTAGACAGACAGATAGATAGATAGATAGATAGATAGATAGATAGATAGATAGATAGATAGATAGATAGATAGATAGATAGATAGATAGTCTTTATCTACCCACGGACAATAAAACACTAAAAAGTAAAATAAAACACTATACTTAAAATTTAGACCTAACTAAAAGCTGCTTTCCACGAATGCCGTGCCTCAACGTACTTCTTTGATTAAACGTTTAAATATCCTAAGAGACTCTGCTTGTCTTACGTCACATGGAAGACTGTTCCAAAGAGTGGCACCACTATAGCTAAAGCTACTTTTATAGTAGTTTGTGCGCAACAATGGAACATTAAGTTTCTTCTCAGAGTCTCTTAGGTTATACGTGTTTTCTCGCCTTTCAAATTTTGAATATAAATAGTTTGGAGCTAAACCGTGCAGAGACTTATAGAGCATTATGGCTCTTTGTATTTGCTGCTGGGAAGCTAGGTTATTCCATTTCGGAAGCTCAAACAAGTGACCGGCAGCAGCATCATAATTTGAATAAGTCAAAATACGGGCTGCTCTGTTTGTAGTTTTTGTACCTTGTTCTGCAGAGTTATCCCACAGTTTCCCCAAACAATACTGCAATAGTCAAAATGTGGCTGAATCAGAGCTTGATATATTAGATGAAAAGTCGCTTGAGGGACAAGGTGTCTTATTCGTTTTATAGCCCCAACTGCCAGAAGCGATCTTTTTTGTTAGTTTATCGATGTGACTGCTACAATAGAGTTTGTTATCGATGGTCACTCCAAGAGATTTTGCGGTGGTGACCTGGCTAACTTGATTATCATTAAGTGTGAGTGTCGGAGAATCTGTGAGAGTACTTAATCTCTGCCTTGAACCGATGAGCATAAACTCGGTTTTAGTCATATTTAGAGTAAGTTTGTTTGCCTTCAACCAATTGTGGACATTTTCTAAGTCTTGGTTTACATACAACTGCGAATTTTCTACACAATCACCTACATATGTAAGGTGGGTGTCATCGGCGTACATCCTCGGTTCACAATTGGATAAACAATTCGGAAGATCATCGATATATAACAGGAATAGCAGTGGCCCTAAAATCGTTCCCTGAGGGACGCCACAACTCCAGTGAACGACTATTAGATAACGACCCATTAATGGGGCACATTTGTGAGCGATTATCTAAATATGACTCAAACCATTTATACGCATTTCCACATATCCCGTAGTGGCTTAACTTGGATAAGAGGATCTCGTGATCAACTGTGTCGAAGGCCTTTTTTAAATCAAGAAAAACGACAGCGTTCATTTTGCCACGATCAATATTGTACGCCCAAGTGTCCGTGGCTTCAAGGAGAGCCGTGACAGTTGAGTGAATAGCGCGAAAACCTGATTGATATTTACAGATGATACTGTGTTCTTCTAAACAGGCATACAATTGATCATAGACCATTCTTTGAAACCCTTTGGCTACGACTGAGATCAAGGAAATTGGACGATAATTGTTGACATCGTTTCTATCGCCTAGTTTGATTAGTGGAGTTACTCTTGCGCATTTCCAATCGTCAGGAAAAATACCTTGACTTATTGGTTGATTAAAGATATTGCAAATAGGTACGCAAATGAGATCCGCGCATTCCCGTATGAGCCTAACAGAAATCATGTCAAGGCCAGCTGCCTTTGACTTGTTGAGTTTATTAAGAAGTGAAAGAACTTTATCTCTAGTGGTTGGAAGAAGTTGGAACTGTTTATCTGTATCAGTGAGGTACTTCAGATAGTATCTGAAGTATTTATGCTTTTAGCAAGTTTTGAACCGTTGGTGGCAAAATGATTACTAAATTCGTTCGACCAAACAGTTGGATTTGTTATTGATACACCATTCACTTTCAGAGACGTAACCGACTCCTTTCCAGATTTTCGCGAAGTAAGTTCATTGATAGTCTGCCACGTCTTTCTCGAATTGACTTTGTTTTCATTAAAACTATCATAATAATAGGATTGCTTCGCTAATATGATTTCGTTATTCACCAAGTTATGTTGTTTTTTTAAATTGCATGGAATTGACTTTGTTTTCATTAAAACTATCATAATAATAGGATTGCTTCGCTAATATGATTTCGTTATTCACCAAGTTACGTTGTTTTTTAAATTGCATCCAGACAATAGGATCCTTAGATTTAATGGCTTTGAGTTTTAGAATATTCCGATTATGCATTTGTTTCTTTAGCTCAGATGTAATCCAAGGAAAACCACGCGCGCGAACACGCATTGTTCTCAACGGAGCGTGCTTGTCAACAATAGATAGAAATGTGCATTTCCATTTTGACCACATGTCATTGGGATTTGTAAAATCCCAGTTTTGAGACGCAATATCATTTCGAAAATCTGTACGATTAAATCTGCAGAATTTCCTGTAAGTTAAAGTATTGTGCCCAACAGTCATTCCATTTATGGATAATTTTTTGCAAGCGAACACCATGCTATGATCGCTAATACTGACATGACAGACTCCAGTGCAAACAATTTTATCAGGACAATTAGTATAAATTACATCGATTAAGGTTGAAGACGTCGGAGTTACTCTTGTTGGTTCGGTTATAAGTTGTTGTAGTCCATATATATCAGTGATACTCATTAGCTTGCAGGTGTCATTGTCATATCTAGTTGCAATCATATCACAGTTAAGGTCTCCCATTAGATAATATACAATATTTTCTAAATCGAGTTTCCCAATTAAATGTACGAAAGGTGAAAAGATACCAACAGAAGAATCAGGTGGTCTGTACCACGTGACGACCACAAACGGGTTAGTTGTTGAATTTCTAGACATAAGTTTTCAAGAGTTTCCATGTTAAGATCATTTCGTACGGTAAAATTTATTGATTTCTTCACGTAAAAGCATACTCCCCCACCGTTTGTAGTTCTGTCACGTCGAATTATATCATAGCCTAAGATGTTGACCTCGTTGTCACTAATAGTTTCATTCAGCTTAGTTTCATTAAGCGATAAGATATCTATTTCATTATGTGTTAGAAAAATTCGAAGTTCATCGATGTGAGTCGCTAATTACTCGGGCTGCCCGCGTCTCGCGCGGCGCCCGGGTCTAAGATTACCGACGGTTCTTCTTTTTCGTCGTCGAGTATCATCCACAAAGCTCACTTCCGGCGTTTCTGCGCAAGCGCTAACTATTTTTAACAGAGTGATGCCTGTTGTCACGTATCGGAAAATGTCGATTCACCTTGTGTCTTTTGAAGTCTGAACAAACAATATGTTAAGACAGGAGCCCATCACCAGGAGCACACAACTGCCCTATATTCCTGTCACGGCGTTTTCACAGACCAATTTTTTTTTAGATTCAATTTCCCGCCAAAATCAGATTCCTACAGGAGTCCAATGACCAATCACAAGTCGTTACACGTGCCACAAGTATCTGCACGTACGAAGCCTTTGTTTTCGCTCATTAAAACTATTGTTTTGTGGCGCTCTCGTTGCCGTTGCCGGCCTTGTTGCCCTTTTTCGCGGGAAAAGATAGTCTAAAAATAGATCGGTCTGTAAAAATGCTGTGACATTAGCTTAGTATGGGAATTGTACGCCCCCGGTAATAGGCTCCTGGTTAAGAGAAGTGTCTATGCAAATGTTTGCAAGTTCAACGGCGAGAAGAAAGCTTTTAACATGAGTAAACTTAACTCCAGATGGACTGCCGTGTTTCCTCGTGTCTGCTTCAGTAGCCTGCGAGTAGTCTCTAATTTTGGCGATGGATTGTGGGCGGGCGAAAGACACGTGCGCGCGCGAAGTTGCGAGGAGACGCGACGCGAGGGAGCGCCAAAAATTAGAGACTACAGACAAAGGGAGTTTGACCTTTCACGGCCGAGTGATTCGGAAGTGTAAATCTCATATCAACAGCAAGAATGATACCTGTTGTCACGAATCGGAAAACGTCGATTCACCTTGTGTTTTTGAAGTCTGAACAACTAATATGTTAAGAGAAGTGTCTATACGAATGTTTGCAAGTTCAACAGCGAGAAGAAAGCTTTTAACATGACCAAAATTTAACTCCAGATGGACTGCCGTGTTCCCCGTATCCGCTCCATTGAGATGTACATTTTGTTGAATAACTCAAGTACGGATATCACACACCCCTGAGACTTTGTCAGGTAGTTTATTTACTATTTTCCCACAATATCTCATTTTCTGGACTTTAATTTTTGAATGATAAGCGATTAGTTTTTACATATGTACTAGCGTCCCTTGAAACTGTCCAGAAACGTTCCTTTCTTGTGTTTCAAATGACCCTGGATTGACGTATTTGTAAACAGTTTCACTCTGCTAATTAATTTCTACTTACATTTCACTTAGTATGGGAATTGTACGCCCCCGGTAATAGGCTCCTGGTTAAGAGAAGTGTCTATGCAAATGTTTGCAAGTTCAACGGCGAGAAGAAAGCTTTTAACATGAGTAAACTTAACTCCAGATGGACTGCCGTGTTTCCTCGTGTCTGCTTCAGTAGCCTGCGAGTAGTCTCTAATTTTGGCGATGGATTGTGGGCGGGCGAAAGACACGTGCGCGCGCGAAGTTGCGAGGAGACGCGACGCGAGGGGAGCGCCAAAAATTAGAGACTACAGACAAAGGGAGTTTGACCTTTCACGGCCGAGTGATTCGGAAGTGTAAATCTCATATCAACAGCAAGAATGATACCTGTTGTCACGAATCGGAAAACGTCGATTCACCTTGTGTTTTTGAAGTCTGAACAACTAATATGTTAAGAGAAGTGTCTATACGAATGTTTGCAAGTTCAACAGCGAGAAGAAAGCTTTTAACATGACCAAAATTTAACTCCAGATGGACTGCCGTGTTCCCCGTATCCGCTCCATTGAGATGTACATTTTGTTGAATAACTCAAGTACGGGATATCACACACCCCTGAGACTTTGTCAGGTAGTTTATTTACTATTTTCCCACAATATCTCATTTTCTGGACTTTATTTTTGAATGATAAGCGATTAGTTTTTACATATGTACTAGCGTCCCTTGAAACTGTCCAGAAACGTTCCTTTCTTGTGTTTCAAATGACCCTGGATTGACGTATTTGTAAACAGTTTCACTCTGCTAATTAATTTTCTACTCACATTTCACCGAGACTCCATTAACGTTTATGCGAAAAAATCCTACATCGTTCGATAAGCGTTTCCTTTCTCAAACAATTATCCATCGAAGCGAAAACAAGTGTGCTTAGTTTTTTTTTGGAATCAATACACTATTTTTATCACCTTGCATAACGATAAACCTCTGTGGCCTAAAGGTCATTGTTCCTGCCTGTGACGCAGCTAACCCGGGTTCGATGTCTTTTAGTGGTACATATTACGGGCTTTATTTTTTCTGTTTCTCTTTTTCTTGTTCTTTTAGAGATATTTTTTACAATTGTTATAATTATTGTTCTCAATGGTTGAGCTGTATTTTAGAGGAATATATGTTGATAGGGGTCTAAAGAAATAGACTCCAACAAAAGCTAAACACAATGCGTCCGATGTAAGAAAGACAGACTTCCCTCTATTCTTTTGTTTAGCGCTAAGTTAGGGATACAATACTGTTTTTTGCAAGCCCGAGTTTAGGCTAATTGTAGCCTCTTGTTTATTGATGTTCAAGGAGGCTAATTTAAAACCGGCGGCGGGTCTAAAGTACAGGTCACATTCCACAGGTCACAGGTACAGGTCACACCTTTATTGATTGGCAACTAAGCCAAACAGTTTCTCATCAATCTAAAACAAAATTTTGGATAGTGATTAAGGCTAGGAGACACTTTTGGGTTTCTTTATTTATCTGTAGCACGGTGACCTTTACGTTTACCTGTGGAATGTGACCTGTACTTTAGCCCCGCCTTCATCAGCTACCAATTTTCCATAGTGCCCAATACACGAAAATACTGGGAAATACTTTAGCAAGGACCACCGTTGCAAAATAGAAGAGCCGGATCCTGTAATAGATCTAACCAGCTATAAAATTGTAAACTAGAAAACGGTAAAAAAACAAGCAAGGCTTGTTACACGGCTAGGAATATATATTTAAGGAGGCACAGCCTTTCTACATTAGGGTATTACATATGTAACACCCTGATGAAGGAAGGCTGTGCCTCCTTCAATATATATTCCTAGCCGTGTAACCAGCCTTGCTTGTTTTTTTACCGTTTTCTGCCCAATACATGTATGTGGCTTTCAGTTTACCTAAACACATTATTAATTTGTGAAGTATTTTTTCAGTGTTTAATATTAACTTGAATTTAGACAACTTGGTCGCAAGACCTGCAGAGCTTCCTATAACTTTGAAAGTCAATGGGTCAGTGATGATTTTTAGTGGGTCAGTGGCCCGTTTCTCGAAACGCGAAACCATATTTTGAAATCAAAATCTCAAGAAAAGTTGGGTGTGTTCTGACCTCTAATAAAGTCCATTTTGTTTCTTTAGCTGATACGTTTACCATATAATTTTCAAACCTTTTGAAACTCCCATCTGGAATGGAAAACAAAACAGCTTAACGAGCCCGGTGTTTACTGGGAGCTTCCAGAAATGGGCCCCAGTAGGCATTTGTCTCTCTAAATTGTCTTAATTATATCCCTTAGTGTGTCCGAGAAGGAAGTCAGCTCTCGTATTTAGAACACTCCAATATTGTAGAAGGAAGAAAAACTCCAAAGTTTGGACAAGCGACAACTTGCTCCTGTGGCAACAACTTGCCAATGTTGCCACTTTGGACGGTGCAAAAAACCTTGATAATACTTACAATGCAAAGTAATTGTCACTGCCTCCGATGCATTGGCACATGGGTTAATTGCTTCACATCTGTATTCTCCAGCTTGGCTCCTGGTTACATCTGTGAATACCAACTCATTTGAATTGGTGCGCTGGCCATCGCTAACCTTGACCCACGACACAGATGGTGGAGGGATGCCAGATGCGTGACATGTCAGAGTCGAGTTGTTGCCTTCAATGAATGTCTGGTCTTGGATTTCTTCGATGGATGAAGGCACTTTAAAGACGAAAGAAACAATAAAGACAAGATATCAAACTACATCAAACCACATTAATTTACTTCCACTGGTTATCATGCAGACGTGGTCCTGCTACTGTTTTTCTTCATGACCATTTTAGTACGTTTTATTGGAAAGCACTGTGTGAGGTGCCTAGCCTCAAAAGGGTCCTGTATGTAGCACACACTGTTGCCAAAATTTGACACCTCTAAAGAAGAACGGTAGGATATCTGTAAATGTTACATTTCTCCCACGACAGTACAGTGTAGTTACGTGTATTTAACTGAACATTAAGGCTCTGGTACGAATTTCAAGGTTACCGCTCACTGGCATAGAAAAAATTCCACGACGTTTCCCTGGCTTCACTGACAACAAAGCAATAAGTTATTTTCATTGACCATCCAAGACAAATCTTTGGGCAATATAGCTGCAGAAAATGAAGACTTTTGTAGCAATGTTTTGAAATGCCATCACCATTACCAACAAGGAAACCATTCCGAAACCTAGTGGCTGGAAAAAAGTAAATAATTTTCCTTGATTCTTCAATAAATTCCAAGTAAAGTTTAGATTCCCTGACTTGATGCACAACTCTCTAACATTTCCCAAACTCGAAAAAAAATCTGTTTTTCCCTGTCTTTTCCGGACCGAGGCAACCTTCAGTGGTTTTCACTAAAGATTAATGTTCAGTTTACCATTGACTGTAACAGAAACCATTGTGCTATTCGCCGTTCCACGAGTGTTGGCCACCATGCATTTGTAGAAGAACACTCCTCCAGTTGAGAATGTTCTGCTCCAAACCCCTGAACTGTTTCTTTCTTCCACCAAGGTTCCATTCTGATACAAGCGGTAATTATCCACCATGGGGTTAGCACCAGCTGAACAGTTGAATGTGATGACAGTGCCGCGACAGATTGTAGTTTCATTTGCTGAGAGCTGAATGTTTGCTGGTGGAACTAAATAAAAATAATAGAAACTTGGTACTGACTGCTGGACCCCTGACCATTGTTCACTCGGTACTACAATCTACATGCACTTCAGACTGCTTGTCCTATTTAGGACCAACCGTGAAGCAAGTCTAGTTGTTCTAAAGACGAACTCATTCCCTAACATTTCCAAACCTTGAAAAAATCTGTTTTTCTCTTTCTTTTCCTAGACCAACGCAACCCTTCAGTAATTTTTACTTAAGATTTATGTTCAGTTTACCATTTACAGTAACAAAAACCATTGCGCTATTGCCGTTCCACGAGTGTTGGCCACCATGCATTTGTAGAAGAACGCTCCTCCAGTTGAGAATGTTCTGCTCCAAACCCCTGAACTGTTTCTTTCTTCCACCAAGGTTCCATTCTGATACAAGCGGTAATTATCCACCATGGGGTTAGCACCAGCTGAACAGTTGAATGTGATGACAGTGCCGCGACAGATTGTAGTTTCATTTGCTGAGAGCTGAATGTTTGCTGGTGGAACTAAATAAAAATAATAGAAACTTGGTACTGACTGCTGGACCCCTGACCATTGTTCACTCGGTACATGCACTTACATTGAGCAGCCACTCCCCACACTATCGATATTAAATAAATTGATTTTATTTGATTTGATTTGATCAACTAAAGACTCTGAATGCCAACTTTTCTTCATGCCAACAACAACAATTGAAAGCTAAACTACAAAACACCAAAATTTGTACCAGATCGACATGAGGATAAAATCCAAAGACGTTTCAAGGTGATAATTATCCAAAGACCTTTCAAGGACTTCCTCTGAAACTCATAATCTTATCACGACAGAACAGTGTTCATAACGTCCTCACAGCAAACAATTATTAACAAATGGTAAATCAACAGTGGATAACGTACACTGCACATCAATTGATGCAGACTCTGATGCATTGCCACATGGATTGCTAGCTTCACATCTGTATTCTCCAGCTTGATTTCGGATAGTATTGGTCAATTCCAACGTACTTCCACTGGTGCGCTGACCATCACTAACCTTGACCCACGACATAGATGGTCGAGGCATGCCATTTGCGTGACATGTCAGGGTCAAGTTGTCACCTTCAAGTACTCTCTCGTTTTGGATTGTTGGGATGGATGGAGACACTGCAAGAAAACACAGAAGTAACAGCTTAAAACAAGTTTACAGCATATACGTGTAATGTAGTTCCAGTGGTTTGTACTGTAAGAAAGAATGAACATTCTGAAAAATACTACACAGCAAGTTGGTTTTCTAGCAAAAATAAATCACAATTCTTCCAAAGTACAATGCATACAATCTACATGCACTTCAGACTGCTGTCCTATTTAGGACCAACCGTGAAGGCAAGTCTAGTTGTTCTAAAGACGAACTCATTCCCTAACATTTCCAAACCTTGAAAAAATCTGTTTTTCCCTTTCTTTTCCTAGACCGACGCAACCCTTCAGTAATTTTTACTTAAGATTTATGTTCAGTTTACCATTTACAGTAACAAAAACCATTGCGCTATTTGCCGTTCCACGAGTGTTGGTCACCATGCATTTGTAGAAGAACACTCCTCCAGTTGAGAATGTTCTGCTCCAAACTCTTGAACTGTTGCTTTCTTCCACCAAGGTTCCATTCTCGTACAACTGATAAGTATGCACCATGGGGTTACCATCAGCTGAGCAGTTTAATGTGATCACAGATCCGCGACAGACTGTACTTTCACTTGCTGAGAGCTGGACGTTTTCTGGTGGGACTGAAATAAAAAATATATCAACTATATAATTCTCATTACATGGGCTGAATGATATCTTGAATCTATGTATATGCAAATGTAGTTTTTGTTTGAATTAGTTTTGTTCTAAGGTTGAATTGAGCTCTAATTAAGTTTCTTGTGGTTCAAAATTTGTAATTAAAAGTTTAATAATCTGAAACAAAAACTAAATAATTTTAATAAAATCTATTAATCCAACAGCTGTTTTTTCAACTTCCAACAAGTATCTTAAGCCTTTCACTACCGCAAGTACTGTTTCACATGAGTTTCTAACAAAACGGCTGAGCACTACAGTAACTTACTTGAACACTGTACAAATAGTCATGTACGTGTACATGTACCTGTAGTACACAGATACATGCATGAATGGGTTTTAAAATACAAGAATCTTTGGGAAACATGGACTAAATACAGTAAATTGTCATACTTTAAGATGCAGTCCAGCTTAGTGAGATTGTCCCTTTTGATTTTAAAAGAGCTGTCCACTAAATGCAAATATACATCCTGATTATGACTTGCAAAAAGGAGAAATAATACGCATAGCCAAAACAGATAATAATGTTGCAAACCTTTTATATAAAGTTTAATTTCCTGGCCTATAAATGCAATTGTTTTTTTTTTTTTTTCTCTGAACAACAGCTTTCAAAGAAATATACCACTTACAGTGCACAGTGAGAAATAAGCTCTTGGTGTCATTTCCACACATGTTACTTGATTCACATGTGTATTCTCCAGCCTCACTCCTGCTGATGTTGGTGAGTTCACGGATGTTTCCTTGTGATTGGACACCAGTGCGAACTTCTGTCCATGACACAGATGGCACAGGGTTCGCAATAACAGCACAGGATAAATTTGTGTTTTCACCCTCCACTACTGTAATGTTGTCCAGTGGAAGTACTTCTAATTCCACTATACACACACAAACAAAACAAGCAAATCACTAGCTATCATTCCTTGTCAATATACTTGTCAATATCCTAGCCTGTATGGTACTAGAGTCGTACTACAGTCAAACCTCTATAAGCAGTCACCCTCGGGAAAGAGCCAACTGACCGCTTTTTTAATAGAGGTTGACCGCTTAAAGGAGGTTTTCCAAAATGCCAAAATGTAGTACAACTGTATGTAATATGGTAAATATGTAACTGTAGCTTGTATACAAACATTGTATCTGTTAAGAACAACAGTAGCACAAAATATGAGAAAAACATCAAGTAATTGCATGTTCAATGACGTTCACGCCAACAGCTCTAATGTTGCATTAATTGTTGTAAGGCAAATGCTTCTAAACCAGATTAACAACGTACAGTTTTGCCATCCAACACCAATCAATCTTGCGCTGATTATATGACTGTATATTAGGTTGTGTTTGATGATCTCATAAGCTGTTAAAAGAAACTGGGCATATTTGGCATAATGGTGTCAAAATATTGCATTGTAATTGACGTAAGTGACTGCTTAACAGAGGTGAAATACAATAAAATTAGCCAACTGGGAATTCTAAATGGTGACCGTGTCCAGTTAATAGAAGTGACCGCTGTCACATTACATAACTAGTACACGAAGACCTATTTAACCCCAGAGACATGATGGGACTTTTGCATGTGTTCCCGCCATCTTGAACAAGAACCTCATGTCATGTCGATGTACTGGAGAACCGTAAAGAATAAAACCAGTTGTGTTACATGGATGTCAGAGGTGGGATCTTCTCCCACAAATTTAGAAGACCGGAAGACTGATATACACGATTAACAGTGTTGACCCAAACGTTTCGCTGTTTCGCCGACCCGCGATCAAATTCAACTCACCCGTTACTGTAAACGAATAAAGGAGATTAGTTTCTAAAGAAACTGTGGTGCTGCGTCGGTGGGTGAGTGAAACACGAAAATTTGGTTTATCGACGGAGTTGATAATGTAAATTGACCACCGTACAGGGATTCGATTAGCTGACGTTTCGAGCGTTAGCCCTTCGTCGGAGCGAATCGAGGAATTGCGGGTTGTGTATGGTTTATATACAGAAAATGGAGCTACGCTATTGGTGGTAACATGGTAACGTGAAAAACAGGAATAAATTGATTGAACGAAAAGCGCTCATTGATACCGTGGGGATTAAGAGTACCGATTTGAAAGATAAATTTTTGCTCGAGATTTTTACGGCTTTCCGTGGTACCTTGATGTAGGGAAAGGCCGGAGATCGACATGTGTTGTTTACAGTGGTTAGGGAGATTAAAATGGCGAGCGACAGGTTTGGATGCGTCTTTGTCATCTTTCTCAACATCACGAAGATGTCTTCGTGATCTTCGTTTTGTCTAACGTTTTTGTTTACAAGTGTCACGTAGTCGTTGGGTTCTGTCTTGTAATAGTTTGTCGTTTTGTCAGCTTTTACGAAGATGTTCTTCTCTTCCCGAATTTCCTTTACGTCTTTACTGAGCTTTTTCTGAAGATTGTTAGGGTGAGTATTGGTCTTGAATTCAACTCGCTGTATCATGTCAAGCATACAGTCTTCAAACTCCTTGAGTTCTTTTACATGTGGTGGAGACCGTTTCGATTTGAACCCGTAAGTTCCTTTGTTTGTGTCATCGGTGATCTAGTTGAGGAAAAAGAAAGCTTTCCAGCGCATACGTTGGAGTAAGGATTCCGTTTTTGCAATTAGTGCTTGAAGAAACGCATTTTTACTTGCCAGTGGGATGTTCTTCATTGCACTAATTGCAAAAACGGAACATCGCGCAGAATGCTATTGTTTTTGGGACATTTACTTACTGTACGGCAAAAATTATAGATCTGTAATATTATTGATGAAGCGTAAACTAAGTGACTCTCATTGGTCCAAATCTACGCGCGCTGTGCTCCGTTGGGAGTACCGCTTAGCTCATAAACTTGTCAGGGCGGAGCTCAAAGACAAAGGCCACATGAGCTATTGTTCATTCTATTGTTTCCTAATGTCGCAACTTTGCAGTATGGCTGAATAAGTGCGCACCGCCAGCGAAAGTATTAACGTTCAATATTATAACAGATCGATTTTTTTAAAAAGTTTGGCCTGCTTTATACTAGTTGTGAATAGGGCAGCTCTTACCTTCCGCCAAACCCTTGCCAACGAATGTGATGCCTTCACGGGCATTCGAACCTACAAAAACTTAAATGTCGATTTTTAAATAAAGTGAACAGACTTGTTTCGCCTGAATCTGGAGTAGCTTATGATCCAAAAAGCTAGCGCGCGCGTGCCTTCTGTTTGTTGCGAAAAAAAAGAGAAGCTTTAACTAGAACATTTTGCTAAGAAACGTAAAAAAGCTGCAAGCTATGGCGCCGTTTTTAAGAACAATAACATGACTTTTGCTCGAGTATGCTAATTTGGGTAGTCGGGACTACATGGAACGCCGTTGGCGCTTTTCGATCCTGCGGCTTTCCTTTGTTCCATGATTTGTCATTATAAAATCCACAGTAACCTACAGATACAGTATAAACAGTTTTAGCTGAGTGTGACAAACGAAAAGACTATGGAGAAACGTTCTCGCCCGCCTCAAGGATTTTACAAGTCCATTGAGACGCCTTCGATTCCCCGTGGCCGTAAATGTGAAAGTAAACCTGAAGTTCTTGGCATAGGTCATGTCATAATTTGTGTGTTACCTTGGTAACCATATTGTTAACAATAGTTGAAACACTTGATTAAAGTTAACTTACTGAATTTGTGTCAATTGTCTGTATTGCTGCTTCTTTCCTACTTCCGTAAAATCATTTCCAGAGTGGGCTAGTCTCTGGCGCATCTTGTGGTACAAGTCGGCCGCCTTTTCCTCCACGCTCGCGCGAAGATTGTTGTTATCTTGCATAAGGTGCGCCAACACGTCTTTTGGTGTTTGCTCCATCTCCTCCGGGTTTACTCCCAGTTTTAACCATGTCTCCGCTCGCATTTGTTTCCGTTTGTTCGTGTTTTTGCTGTCTTGCATCTTTCTGCAAAATCGCCTTATACTTTCGGCAAATGTACGTCCGACACGCTCGCGAGCAGATTCCGCTAATCGGTAGCCAAGAGGCAGAACACTTGATTGTAAAAGTTCAAACACTGTGCTCGGTTGCCCACAAACTTTTCTCCATCTCCAAACTGCTTCGCCGTTTAGTTGGAAGTGAAACATTGGACTGTTTTCGTTAACAAAAGGAGGTACAATATTGATCAAAAGCAGGTGGATCGGGTTTTCGAAGAGCTCTGAAAAGAGCTCCCGATCACTTACGTTTTCGCTTGCCTTACTCATTGCGGAACAGGTTTGAATAAATCAGCTGCGCCAACAAGATTCTTTTGAAATTCGCGCTAATTGTGACTTTTTTATAGTTGAGTGGTTTTCCTGAATGGGTATTGTTAATCTTGACAGCCATTGTTATACAGACCTGTGCTTAAGACAATAGCTCTTCAACCCGAGACGCACCGTTTCCAAACACAACTCCAACAAGTAGTTTACAAACTCAAAAGGCGAAAGGTTCTTGTTGACCAATTCTCGAAGTTGAAACGGATTTTGTTCCGGAAGAGATCCATCTTCCATTTGCCGTGCGTGAAAATTCGAAAGGGCGTTTAGATAGTGAAAACGTTGCTGTTGAAAACGGCCCCCATAGAAAAAATAGCCGATTTTTGTCCAGTTTAAAACGCAAAAGGCGAATCCTTATACCTTCTATATCCACTTACTTCTCGGCTTAAATTGAAGGTACAACCTTCTTCTTCAAAACGCCGCGCGTGAAAGTTGAAGTTATAACTCCTGGAAATCAGAAAACTAAGTTTTATCAGCCCTAGTGGGCCAATTTGGGCCCTTTCTTCTCTTATTCAGGACATTTCAAGGCACGCGCGCTTTCGAATTTGCCGCTTCACCGGTTATGAATAATTAATGATGTCCAGGCATTCTGCGCGATGTCCTTACTCCAACGTATGCGCTGGAAAGCTTTCTTTTTCCTCAACAAGATCACCGATGACACAAACAAAGAAACTCACGGGTTCAAATCGAAACGGTCTCCACCACATGTAAAAGAACTCAAGGAGTTTGAAGACTGTATGCTTGACATGATACAGCGAGTTGAATTCAAGACCAATACTCACCCTAACAATCTTCAGAAAAAGCTCAGTAAAGACGTAAAGGAAATTCGGGAAGAGAAGAACATCTTCGTAAAAGCTGACAAAACGACAAACTATTACAAGACAGAACCCAACGACTACGTGACACTTGTAAACAAAAACGTTACGAAAACCTACAAGAAGACAAACCCCAAAGTGCCGGACATGATAACTCTAAAAGACAAGACAATCGCGGAAAAACTCAAGCTTGACGACCGTATTGAAGCCTCAGCGTCCAGAGACTCATTCATAACACTGAAAGATCACAAACCAGATTTCATAAACAACCCGACCTGCAGACTCATTAATCCATGCAAATCCGGCGAAATTGGCATCATCAGTAAAGACATCCTCGACCGAATAAACAAAGAAATTACACAAGCGACTAAAGTGAACCTGTGGAAGAGTACGAAAGACACAATAGAATGGTTTAAGGCAATCCCAGAAAAGGAAAAACACGCATTTATCACCTTTGACGTGTGCGACTTTTACCCATCCATATCTGAAGACCTGTTACTGAAAGCATTAGATTATGCCTCAAGATTCACCACCATCACTCAACAAGACCGCCACATCATTATCCACGCGTAAAAGTCGCTCCTTTACCACCAAAACTCTCCATGGATCAAGAACAACACAAACGACATGTTTGATGTCACAATGGGCTCATACGACGGAGCAGAAACATGTGAGTTAATAGGAAATTACATGCTGTCCTTGATAGCATCCAAATTCAAAAATGAAGTTGGCCTGTACCGTGACGATGGTCTCGCAATTTGCAAAGCCACTCCGAGAGAAATTGAAAAAACCAAACAAGAAGTCAGCCAAGTGTTCAAATCAAATGGCCTCAAAATCACAATTGATGCTAACAAAAAGATCGTCAACTTTCTTGATGTCACCTTCGACCTCACACACGGCAGCTACAAGCCATACATGAAGCCCAATAACAAACGGACATTACTAAACCACGAAACAGCGAAACGAAACACCGAAACAGCTATTTTTTACCACTTTGATGGTGAATAAAATAGACAGGCCAAACATGACTCCCATTGGTCCTTTGTTGTTATCGTTGACCTTCAAAGTTTGGCTCTTACGAGTACATTTTACTCTAACATTCGAGGATCTCTTTTTCTCCCAGCCAGCAGTGTGAACTCCATTAGCCAGACTGCATGGTGCGTTTTCATTAACCCTTTTCCGTTAAACATTAGCCTGCACAGCAGACTTTTTGGTGTACGAACCGCCATTTTGGAAGCCAACCAAGGAGAGAACTGGTGACCCAGATCCGGACTGCGGACTGGGTATAAAACGAGGACTGAGTATAAAATATGGACTGAAGGCTGCGGACTGGGTACAAACCGCGGACTGAGTACAAAACATTGTACAAAAAGCACGGAGCAACGAAATGTATTACTGCAATCAAATTCTTGAACTGTAGGAAAGATGCTTACAATTGCTGTAAATATTACCAGAGTACACAGAAAACCTACCTATTTTGACCTCGAGCTCTTCATGATAGGAAAAATGGCGACGCCTGTCGGTTATAATTTCATGTACGGTAATCGTGTTGTACCATTTTGGCATGGAAAACCGCTTGTTTAAAATACTTTTTTTTTAAACGCTCAGAATTGTCTGATCGAGAATCCACTTTAGTTGATTCTTGTTCGCAAATATGGAATTTGGACTTTCTCCCAAAAAAGAAACGCAGTGGTATTTCCTATTTTATCTTCAATTCTCTGCACCAGTGGCCAGTTGCAGTCGAACGAGCACGCATATCCATTTACAGCATTTATATCTAGATTTGTGACCAGTAATTTTGTGATGCACGCCAGTGCAAGGTCCGGTTCCATTTTATATGCCTTTCTGCTTCCATTCTTCCCAATAATAATTTCTTCGACTCCCTCGATTTAGTGTTAAACTCGTGGAGTAAAGTACAATTTCAGGATAAAATCTCTACTCTTATACTTTCTCTAGCTCGGTCGATGTTGGAACTGAGCATTTCGTGTAACTGAGCGTTACTATGTACGTGACAAATCTTGACACGGAATAAGCAGACCCAAGGCTTTTTTAACCTGCATCTGGGCCGGTACAATCCTAGTTTTGTTCTATACTCCTTGTTTTATACTCGGTCCGCTTTTTGTTCCTAGTCCGCAGCCTTCAGTCCTCATTTTATACGCAGTCCACGTTTTATACCCAGTCCGCAGTCCGGGTCTGCAGTCCGCAATCCATATCTTACACTGACCGTCCCCAGTTCTCTCCTTGGATGGCTTCCAAAATAGCGGTCTTTAAACGAGCGTTCGTACACCAAAACGTCTGCTATGCAGGCTAACGTTTAACGGAAAAGGGTTAATGAAAACGC
>JAEMWC010000054.1:1362500-1407500 GCA_016490735.1 Pachyseris speciosa | reverse complement strand
CACTGAAATCAGTATTAATTTTAGGGTAAAGTGAAACTATAATTGTATATTTTACTACAGTGTGTTCTTAAACCTACATATACACAACAGAGCAATGGAGTGTGACATATTACAGCGTGTTCACTGGCAAAGTCTTGGTTATATTTACAAACGTAGATTAGCTATTGAGATGTTTAAGGCAAAACACATGCTAACTAGGCTGTCTCAATACGTAAACATTACTGATTCAATACGCAAAGGGAAGTTAAAGGAAGTACCTAGAAAAAACTTGGAATTAGGTAGAGACAGTCTTTTATTTAGGGGTCCTGTTGTCTGGAACTGTTTAGATAAGAATGCGCGAAAATGTGAGAACATTGAAACGTTCAAAAGAGTTCTTAAAACAGCTACCAACAAAGCAGCACTAGAGAAGGTTTCATTTGTTAAAGGAACCTGCACGAATTACAATAAGGTTCATGATGACTTTGTATATTTTTAATAATTTTATTTTGATCTTATTTGATTGATTGCTAGTTTGTTACTTTTAAATATAATTTTTAATATAACTGTATATAGGTTTTAGCTGTATATACTGATATAGTTAACTTTATAACTTGTTTATCTGTGATTGTTTATTTAGGGCTCCACTGACAAAATTGGAGGGATTTAGCCGTGCGAGGAAACATTCTCTGGCTTTTTTTAATTTTTCCATACATTCGTCTGTTATTTTTTTGCCGCGGGCTGAAAAATTCCCGAGAAAAAATAACAGACGAATGTATGGAAAATTCAAGAAGCCAGAGAACGTTGTGTGGCACGGCTAAATCCCTTAAAGTTTGTCAGTGGAACCCTTTCCCTAGTACCATTAACTAGCAATATAACTTTTTGCTGAGAAACAAGCGCTTGACGCATTTTTTTGACAACGGAATTGCATACAAACACTGTAATTTGTGTTCTTTTTGCCTACCCGCCAAGATGGCGCCTGAAACCGTGATAAGACCTATTAGGGAAGCGATCAAGAAACAACCTAAGGTTCCGTGTATAATACGCAGCGCAAATTTCGTGAAAAAAAAATTCTTTGGAAAAAAGTGCGCATTATACACGGGTAAATACGGTAAACTGTTACTTGGTATTACAGTATTTCTTGAACAAACTACTCTTCTACTACATCTAAAGTGGTTTCAAAACTCCCATTCCACAATGTATATTAATAACTGAACAACAGTCAGGATACAACAAACGAATCAAATAGTAAAACAGAAAAATGTATTACACTGCGTTTCAAACCACTCTATAGGCTTGATAATTCCCTACATCCCCTCCCTGACACAGTATCTTACTTACTCCACGAGCTTACCACAGGATGCCTTTGATTTTTGTTTTGTTTTGTTTTGTTCTGTTTTGTTTGTTTGCTTGTTTGTTTGTTTGTTTTTTTAACACATTTCCACCACAAAAGAGTCAAAGCACTAGTTTTATAGTCTACATAGCATTTTAGTTTCATCAGTTTCACCAGTACAGAAGTGATTGAAACTTTAAAGTAATTCTTTTGGAAACTAACAAACTGTTCTGTAGGAAGCCATGCATATACATACTTTTCCGTCACCTGATTAACTCTATGAAGTGGTCAATAGAAACATGATAGAATGGCATGGATTATAATTGAAGGGAGTATGAATATGTATTGCTCTGTTTTGTTTTTATGAACAAAAACGACGCCTGCAGCTTAATAAAAAATGCAAATATCACCTTTTTCCATGTAAAATAACGTGCTCAGAGATTTTTAGAGCTCATAATAATAGATGGTTCCAGGGATATTGGCGTCATATTAAATGGGGGGCAAACACGGCTGAAATTACAGTTAATGTATGGGATTTTGACCACTTTAAACCGCTGTAACACCGCTACAAAGAGGCGAATTTCCGCAGCGAAAATGTCTTTCAAAAGAAGAAGTATAAGGAAAGATTCTCATCCAGGCTACAACGACCATAAATGAATTTTTTAAGATTCATGCCACCTCTCTTATCAAAATTATGCAAATTACCGCGAATTTAGAACTGAGCCACATGAGAAGATTTATAATTCTAATTTACGGACGTCGTATCTTTGTTAATGGCCTCATTTTCTGTTGAATGAACGATATCAATAAAACCGTCAAAAGTAGTGGTAAATGTTGGAAATCCGCCTCTTTTTAGCGGCGTTACAGCGGTTCAAAGTCGGTCAAAATCCCATACTAGTCGTGTTTGACCCCCAGCTAATATGGCGCCAATATGTCACTTATCTTCTTGTTTTTAATATTCTGTAATTTTGGCATTAACAAATACAGTGTTGGAAGACAATAGCAATTTTTTATCCCTGGCTGCACAAAAAGAAAGAAAAGAATTCACAAGATGAATGAAATGCATGTGGAATAAATAACTAGAAAGATGTAAAGAATGATTCAATTAAAGTAAAAACACCGTTAGGCTTTCTGCATGCATTTTAATATTCATCCACGCTATCGTAGCCAATAGACCTCTTTAGCTTGTACATTTTGTTTTCCTAATGTAGGTCATTTAATGTTCCTAAGGGAATTTTATAAATTATGCGTACATATGCACGTGAATAAGACGAAATTTCAAAGAAACAGTCCTCTACGGTAACATCATATGACCTACATTGGGAAAGCAAAACATAGTAGCTAAAGAGGTCAATTGACAGTGCAAATACGATTTTTTCCCATACTACTTAAAGATATGACTAACAACTTAATATCCTTTGGCAATATCAACAATGTATGCCAAAACTGTTTACTTAATTTCAAGCATGAGTTATCAGCAAACACAAGCTGCAGTATTTCTGGATCATTCATCAGGTACTAATTTCTCTCATAAAGGAAATAAATTGATTGTATGTGAAAATTTGATCAATAAATTATACTCATAACGGAAGAAAATTACGGCAAACGGGTTGAACGCAATGCGTGCTTGGTTTTGTGACTCAAAGTTATATACGCCTTCATCGGTGCTCAATTTGCTTACACCTTTGAGCATATACGCAAACTTCTTCGCGGAATATTTATCAATTGCAAAGCGAAATATAAGGTTATTAATCGATAGCTTAGTTTCAAGACTTTTTAACTTAAGCCATAATAGAAGTCATTTGAGGCAGACCACTGGAGATAACCAATTTCTAAAAAGAGTTTCCGGGAACCGACAACTACGCTATACAAACGTCGTTTGGTTTCGATGTAAATTGTCAGTGACAGCTGATTTGTACTTGCGCTTCAAACTAATTATGACTTAAAGTACTTAATTTCAGAATGCGGTTGCTTTTTTGAAGAGGAATATGCGTATTCGATCAGATGCCCGTGGCTCATTCAACCCACACAAAAAAATCAACCAAATCAACCAAAAGCTGTAGAAAGACCATAACTACCTTATGGTATTTGAAGTCTGTTTAAAGTAATGTTTTCGTTAGCAACAAGATTTGATCTGTTCAGATTTCTCAATTAGCTGAAATCGTAATTGCCCGAAAATGTCAGGGAGCCAATCTTGCATTGGGAAAATGCTAGCTGAATTGAAATTTGCCACGAACTTTCTAGAGCACTATTTTCTGTCCGAAAATGCTAGTTGACGTTTTTGACTGCCAAAAACGGCAAATCCGAAAACCTCAGGGGCTATGATTTCCCCATTGCGAATTTTTCAGGTCATGTTTCAGTTCCGAAATCCAAGTGCACTCTTTAATCGACGCCGAAAGCCTAAGGCGAACTACTCTCCACCTAACAGATACCTGAAAAATTTCGGTGGTAAAATCCTCTACAGTTAGTTGCCCTATTTCCGGACACGTTTTGCAAAACTTTAATATCTAACCTCAAACAGAACTAACGAGCTAGAATTTGTCTACAATGTAGCTTCCACTGCTGGTAATTATGGCGCGAAGGAAAATCACTTGAAGCTCTTTGGTTTCTTTGTAATTGCGGAAAGACTACGTCAAATTCAGTGCCCTAATTCCAAACAGCTTGCCCTATCTGCGGACGATCGTTACGAGATAATTGCTCCCCTTTTCTTTGAAATATTCTTCTCGATCATGGCAAAATACATCATATAAAAGTCAAATAAAGAAACATTACTTTAAAAACTTTCAATCTGTCCGAATTTTCTTTCATTCTAGCGATGGAGTCCGTCATCAGACCGCAAATGCCGGAGTTCACAAGATTCTCATGGAACGTGAATATTGACAAACTCGCGCAGAGTTGGAGTCAAAAATCGTTAATCAGCATTTTAACCACCGATTTTGCTCTTACAGTCAAAATGATAAATTAATCACAAAACACTTGTTTTCAACAACTATTCAATGAATTTCCTTTTAAAAATACCTACAATTTGCTGGCTATCGTTAGGTGTCCGGAATTAGGAACACCTTATTAAAAAAGCAGTTAAACTCTTTAGTAGTGTTGCTGGAAGATACGAAACTGCAAACGGAAAATTCTTATATGCTGAAAAACCTAATCCTTTTAGCTTCACTTGTGTAGAAAAAAGATGCAATCTATTGCGCATTTTGTGAGAACAGTCCGTTTAATTGAAAAGACATAATTCCACGCGCGGTAAAAATCACATTCAATATGAAACAAATTTTACTTAGCTCAAGGAAAACTTAAATTTTCCCACCTAAACGGAGCGTAGCTTGGTCGCGAAAAGAACAAACGAACGCAGACTAGTCGATAAGTCTTCGAAACCTATCGATCGGATTTGTTTCGTTTTTCATGACAACGGAATACAAAATCATCGACTATCATCAACTATCATCGACTATCATGCGCCGTTTGACCAGGGCTTTAAGCCCTGGTCAAACGGCGCATGATAGTCGATGATAGTTGATGATAGTCGATGATAGTTGAAGCACGCGCTTCCGTTTGACCACCAACTATCATGCACTATCATCGACTATCATGCGCCGTTTGACCAGGGCTTAAGGGATGCGGTGTCTCTTCTAATTCTTGCGAGTTGACACTTTCTTCAGAAGATATCTTTTCTATGTTATCTTGGTCTTCAATGTTTTCGCTGTCATGATTATCATCTTGGATATAAACACGTATTTCTGAAGCTGCAGCTGAGCCTCGCGAGGAACTTTTGGCGGCCATTTTAAACGAGCCCGCCGATTTTCGGGGAAAACAGCTGACCAAAAACTATCATGAACTATCATACGCGTGGTCAAACGAGAAAAACTATCATCGACTATCATGAAGAATTTGAACACGTTCAAAATGAATGATAGTTGATGATAGTCGATGATAGTGCATAATAGTTGGTGGTCAAACGGAAGCGCGCTTCAACTATCATCGACTATCATCAACTATCATCGACTATCATGCGCCGTTTGACCAGGGCTTTAAAGTCAAAGTGTCCGGAAATAGGTGAGTCTGGGAAATAGGCCAACATACTGTACACATCACGGCTAACTTATAAAGAACCTGGAGTAAAGAGAATTAAGTTCTTTTACAGTCCCATTTCTGCTATTTGCCATGCAAATATTCAACTTAGAAATATTCAAGCTTAAGCTTAAGGCAAAATCAGGGATACTTCCTACTTACACAGCACAATCACTTGAATGATAGCAGCAACGTTGATAACGAAGCTTTGAACGACAAACTCGTAGATTTTACTGTCTGTTCTGTTCACCGCAAGAAACGTGATTGACGAAAATGACTCTGTAAGATTGGCTGTTATTCGACCAAGGTACTCCGAATGAATACGTATGGATTCCGAGGGACGTTTTCTTGCGATAAAAGGTACGCCTGAGGTACGAAATTCCACTTCACTCCATGCAAATCCATTAAGGTTGTAGGTCCATTCCAAAGTTACTCTGTCTCCCTCCACAACACGGGTTAGGTTCTCGGGTGCTGTTAAGATAGTCGGTACTTGCGATTCTACGAAACAATAAGTATGAGCTTAAGCTTTAGCATTGCTTAAATTATGCTTAACTATCCAGAGACATGAATTTATAGTCAAGCGTTGTTTTCCTTACGTTAATTAGCTTAAGCTTAAGTTAACTATTAGCCAAATTCTTTACCGAAAGACGTGCATTTATCTTAAAAAAAAAGCTTGTACCAGATTCTCGAGGAAGGAGGACAAATACCAGCAAAAGGTTGCGAGCGAGAGAAATCATCTCTTGTTATGAACGAGGAAAACACACGACGGCTCCAACAGTGTTGCATCGATGGCTGTGTGCATCTTATCTTTACATCTTAATTTGCATATGTAAATAAAAACATGACATTAGCCTGTTCAAAGCGTTCAGATAGTAAACAGGGCGCGAGATTACCCGCAGAGCGAGGCGAAAATAAAGCGGCAAAAACGGAGGGAGGCTTTGGACGGGCGCCGCCCATCCCAAGCCCGGCCCCACTCCATTTTTCGCCGCTTTATTTTCACCTTGCTCTGCCAATACCAAAGCGCTCCGTTTACCAGCTGAACGCCTGAACAGGCTAACATGAGATGCACCAGCCGCCATATTCAGAACGGAGAAGGAGGAGGAGGCTTGGTGACTAGGGTCGTTTACCATTTGTCACTAAAACCGAAAATTCCGGTTGGAAATTCAAATGGTACAGCTCATTCCACCGGAAAGTTTCCGGAACAGACGGAAATCGGACGTATTCCTCTTTTCCTATTCCAACCGAAATGACAGGAAAATCGTGTACCATTTGTCAAACCATACTCGCCCCTGTCCGTTTCCGCGCGCTTTTCGGTCGCTTTGACAGAAAAAAGCCTGTACCATTTTTAAGGAACATTTTTAAGAAACGTTTAAAAACTTACCTTTTCAAAATTACTTTTAACTGCAAATAACATTTTATATTCTAGCTTATAGATATTTTTTTCCTTTTAATTTTTTTTTGTAAAGCGCCATGAGCAAGAAATGATAATGGCGCTATATTATTATTATTATTATTATTATTATTATTATTATTATTATTATTATTATTATTATTATTATTATTATTATTGCGATTGGGAGCGTTCCATTCCGACCCACTTTTTGTGCAAATGGTTAAGGTTTTCGGACCACTCAAATTGCTTTGTCAGGAAAAGCCAGTACCATAGCGAACGTTCCATTCCGATCGGTTTTTTCGTGCAAATGGTAAACGCTCTAGCAATGAGTAAAGTCAACCACAGGATTACCAAGGCTGTTAGTGAAAGGTGGGCTTGCGTAATGGTGCTGTTCACATCACCTACGAGACTGCCGCCGACTGTGGCGCTGCTGTTTACAGTGGCATTCGTTATCGTGACATCGCGCCTCAGGTGGTTGATGTGGAGAAGTCACGGCTTGTCTGCCTTCGCGACTGCCCCTATGAGGTTCCGGACAGCACCATCGTCAGCTTTCTCGCTTCCTTTGGTGAGGTCCGCTCAGTGTTCCGTTCCCAGTACGAGGGTTTCCCAGGGTTGTTCGACGGAAATTGCGTCGTCAAGATGACCCTGACGAAGGACATCCCTGGCGCCGCGCGGGTGGCTGGTTTCGAGTGCCGCGGCTGGTACCCGCGTCAGCCCGCCTTCTATGTCATCTGCCGCAAGTCCGATCATCGTGGCAAGTCTTGCCCCCTGAACGGACCGTTTGTCGTCGCTGCCGCCGTCTTTTCCACGTCGACCGAGAGTGCCGCAGAGCTTGGGGTGCGCCCATCCGCTCTCTTCCTGCCGCTTCGGGTGACCCGGCTCCTGCTCCTGATCGTCCTGCCGCGCGCTCTTATCCAGGCTCCTGCTGACGCTCATTGGCATTGCACTCTTCCGCCTTTGAGTGGGATTGGACGTTATGTTCGGAAGCGGATTAGACGTTATGCCCGAAAGTCACTACACTCAGCCTACCGGGGGCTGTCCGTTCGCTTTAAACACAAAAAAGCTCTCAAAATCCTTCACACATCACGTTTGAAGGCTCGGCGTTACGTTGCGCACGAATTCCAATAGGCCCGGGTATGTCATATAATCTGCGGGTGTCGGTTAACGTTCAGTTAATGCCACCAATAATCTGAATAATATCTTTGGGAAAAGGGTCCCAGTTTAATTTGAAGGCTACAAGAGAGTAGCACATCACTTCCAGGTTGGATCCACCAATGAATAATCCTTTGTTGCTGGCCCCCTATATGTAAAGGTCGCTTACTAACTCAAATTTGAATAATTTGGATTTAGCTCGCAAAGTCTGTCAGTAAACAATAGCCTGTTTACACCAAGAACATGAGGAAATATGTCATCTCTTTGCTCTACGCTGTACTTGTGGCTATGGGATTAGCTCCCAGAACAGGTAAGAAACTAACTCTGACAGATCTGAGTCAGATTCACCAAAAAACGTTTCATTTGCATGAACGCAACGACTACGCTTTTAGCATGTTTCAAGAAAACGACACACCCAAAAGACGTTACGGTTCGTGGCGTCAACGAAAGCTATTAGTTGACTCAAACGTTCAGGGCTGAGTTGCTCGAAGCATGGTTAGCGTTAACCATTGGTTAAGACGTATTAAAACCTATAGGTTGCCATGGTATTTAGCCCTTGTTAGCGCTAACTATGCTTCGAGCAACTGGGCACAGGTGTTTCTCAAACGGGAAATTATCTGGAAGTGTCTTGTACTGTTTCTTCGCATAGATATGTAGGAGCACAAATCGATGAGAGTTCTCTAGCTGAGGAATTACTTAATATAAATATTATCATAACTTACCATAAAGACGGAGGCAACTAGGAAGGTCTGGATGATGCAAGGGACGATACTATGGGATTTAACAGAATCAACTTCAGCTTTAGTACCCAGATGCTGGCCATGGTTAATGTACTATTACAGTGGAAACACCAGAGAAATGTTTGCTTTGACTACAGTAGTGTCGACTGTTTGCTTCCTAGTCGCATGCTGTCTCTCACGGGACCGTGGGTTTGTCACGACTATGGACAGAGATGGAAAATTATCAGCCCTTGTTAACTGCGATTTCATTGGCTAACCGAGCTGAAACGTTCCTACAGAATTTCCGTATGAACTAAAGAAAAGTTCAGAAACTAGTTCAGAAAAGGTAAATGAGACATCAGTCACATCCCATTGCAGCAGAACATGAACAAACATCGTGATCAGTGAATTGCAGGGGCGGATCCAGGGAGGGTTGAAGGGGTTGCAGCCCCACCCTTTGGGAAGTTTTCCAACTTTTTCTAGCTTCCCGTAGCTATCCCTTTTTCATCACAAAAATAACAGTATAAATTTGTTTCATACGCGACTGATTGCCGATTGAAGGGTTGTTAATTTAGAGGAAAACCATCCTCAGTACATTTTGCGAATGATTTAGTCAACGACAGCTCGAAAGTTGGAGTCGAAGCTCCGATCATTACAAGAAGACTGTAGGTATTCCTCAACACACGCACGTTTGGCCTTACTTTGCATTCCTCGCTCGCTCCAGATTTGCGTCGAATGGCCGCGCGCATTCACGCGCCGGACCAACGCAAAAAAATGCGGAGTTCTTTTTAGCAGAAGCTGGGGGAAGGGGGGGGGAGGGGGGGGGAGGGGGGTTACTGAAATCTTAATGCATATTCCTGGATTGCCTGAATTCTTGTGGAGACTATTGGACTTATTTCAAAATTGCGGCACTCCATACCTCGTCACATACTTTTATACATTTACCAAACAGTAATCCACCCCCACCTAAACTATGGTCGTGCTGTCTGGGGTCAAGCTTCCAAGACTTCCCTTAATAAAATTCTAATTCTCCAAAAGAAAGTGCTTCGCATGATGTATTTTATGGACATACGTGAACATACAATTCTTCTATTTATCGACGCTGATATATTACCAATGACATTTATGTATTATAAGTCTGTAGCTCGTCTAATGCACGACATCAACAGCAACCATTCGCCACCAAATCTCTTAAATTCATTTAAAAAAACCTCGACAATTCATTCATACAATAAACGATCTCTACTTCTGGTAACTTTCACGTTAAAGGCTCAAAGCTGGAAATACACAAAAACTCCTCGTCTCGTTTTGGCGTAAAACTTTGAATGAGATACCTTGTCATATTAGAGATCTTCCTAAAAAGGAATTCACCAGTACTACACGAATTGCTTTCCGATATTTTAAAAAGAGAAAATGAATATATTGCGACGCCATTGATAATTTAAAAAGTTGATTCAACAGTAAAGTAATTCATATTGTATAAATTATATCCTTTCCGCTCTCCGTAAATTTCCTTTTCGTTTTTTTTTCTTTAGATGCAATCGTAATTAAAATAAAACAATGATAAAAATATGAATTATTGTAACTTAAAATATTATTACTTCCTTTCTTTTCTTTTCTTTTCATTTTAATTTATTTGTTCCGCTGGGCCGCCTAGATTAGCAATTGCTATTTTGCGGGCTAGTCTATTGTAAGATTATTTTTTTTTTTTTTTAACTGAAATGAAGTTGAAGTTGAAGTTGGTGTATAATGAGGTTGAAGTGAGATGTTGAGTTTTAAGCTTGAAATATTTAAATTTTTCCAGGCTGTCACAAACATACGTGGAAAAAATATTCCGAGTTCTCTTCCTTCCGATTACTAGTTCGGATGCTCTACCACTGAGCTTAGGGAGACTCGAGCGGGAGCTTAGACCATTAAATGTATACGTAAGAGCAGAAAATCATTAAGTTTGTTACTTTTGAAATCCTCTCCCTGTGGCTTGATACCGTTCGCGGGTCCACAGGACAAACTCCTGGAATGCAATTGCACCATTGCCGTTTATGTCCATCTTGTCAAACAGTTCCCTTAACTTGAAGTCGTGGATTGGCGCGTTCAACTTCTTCATCCCGCCAACGAAGTCTTCCTTACTAAGCTTGTTTCCATCGCGGTCTTTCGAAAGGATCTTGAACAATTCAATAAACCGAAGCCCCCGTGTACGGACGAACGCCAAGTAAACGTCGGTAATATCCGGGTCAGTCTTATTCTGGTCAGACTTGCGCTCTCCTATGATACTGATATCCCATGAACATGTAAAAGACGGCCTTCCCTCGAGGACAAGCCCAAGCTCGCGAGCACAATCCTTGTCGAAGACAATATCGTCCATCTGAAGCTCTCTCAAGGCGCTGGATGGATTCTTCTGAATTGCGCGCAGCAGGACACAGGCGCCATAGCTCTGGAATGGGTTGCGCCCAGTCTTCAAAACTTCCAAGCTTCTGTTAGTTTTCAAGAACTTGGCAATTGAGAACACGCCCTTGTTAGTGATGCAGTTGCTTCCTATGTCCAGAACCTTGAGTGTCTGGTTACACGACAACGCCTCTTGAATTGCAGCGATGCCATCGTCAAGGAGACCATTCCAGGCGATATTCACTTCTCTAAGGCGGGTATTGATTTTCAAACCCTCGGCTAATGCGCGAGCCCCTTTAACACGGATGCTGTTCCAGCTGACGTCTAAGAAATCCAGCACGGTGTTCCATTTCACAGCCGCCCCGAGGACGATGGCTCCTTTATCGCCGATGTCATTGTAAGACAAATTCAAGTAGGTCAATGGTGCGTCCAACCTTAGCGATTTGCAAAACATGGATACGCTCTTTCCCTGCACGTTGCACTTGCTGAGATTAAGTTCCTTCAGTGTGTTGTTCTGCATAAGCATATCCCCAAGCTCATCGATGCCTTGTTTGCCAACCTGGTTTCCCGACGCGTCCACTTTGACGACGAAACGGTTCTTCTTCAGCATCTTTGCAATGGACATGATTCCCTTGTCGGTAATCCCGTTGTCGTGAAGTTGCAAATTGGTAACATTGCTGCATCCTTCGAGAGCGACGCACACGGCCCGTATACCTGAATCGCCGAGACCGTAATGATTAAGATCGACGTTTTCAGAGGAACATTGCTTCAGAAACCTTGATGAAGGTACAATGTCACTGCTGTTGCACGCGTCGAGGTAAATTTCCTGAATTGATCTTTTCCGGGTCTCAAGTTGCAATTCCCTTTCTTCAAATTCTTGGTCGACGCTTTCGTCTTCCAAATCAGTGTCAAAAAATTCGTCGTCTTCCATTCTTGATCTTGGAGTTTATGGACTGTCTGGTGATAGTTGAAACTCAGTTCGTTTGTTTAAACAATGCTTAATGTGAGTTCCAAAGATGCCGTGCAAATATGGCCGAATTATCAAAGTCAAATCTGTAGAATCACTTGGCGAACCACCTGGATTAGATTCTTGCACCTTCGGATAGCTGGCAGGATTCAAGGCACAAAAGACAACTTTCGTCCGGCTCTGATGCGCCTCAAGTTGTCAGAAGGAAAGAAAGTATACCGCTCTTCAAAACTAAGATGGAAAAAGCGACGACTTCATAGTCTTTACTTAAAAGAATACCATTTCACTTATTCGATACAAATCTTGTATGTTATGCTAAAGCGATTTTTTTACCCTATCAAACTGGACCAAGACTAACTTCGAATTTTTTTCAACATGTGGTAGGAGCCAAACGATAATTTTGACTATGAGTTTACGACGGGTAATTGTCTTTTCTCTTATCCTTGCCGAGGGCTCGAGTATGCATGAGGCATATAGGAGTAAAGGAGGAAATATATATAGTTGTATCGAGAACAGATCGTATTGTATAAACATCCACCTCTTAAGGTCAAGGTTTGGAGAAATGTTTATTTTCCATTTCTCAAATCAATCAGTTGTATGGGACACAGCTAGAAGAGCAAGGAAGACAATTCTGGAAAATAAACGCAAGGCTGTTGGGGATTCCAAATTAGATGAGTACGAAGCCTGATCTTGGCGACTCTTTACTTATTCAACCAGCTAATTGCGTCATTTTTAATGGAAAAGTGGCGGTAAGGTTGTGGGCGTCTTAATAGGAATTTGCGGTATACAGCCGGGCTCACTGATATTTATGTTCCCCAACTTGCAAAAGCAATTAACGATTGTAAATCTAAAGCTTTGAAAAATTTTGGTCGATGAAACATTAATGATTACTTCTACGCAAATCTGAGGAACAATGAGCTGCCGTGTTTTATTTTGTCATTGATTGAATATATATTTTATTTGCTTTGAGAGATCCACAGCTCAACGATTAATAATTGAGTTTGAAGAGAGATATCATTCTCAAAGTATTGAAAGATGGAGAAAGCCGTAAATTATTAATTGTAATGTATAATCATATGATATCGCATGCAGTTTTCAGGTTCGTTTTATCAAGGTGTATAAGCCACATTCAAGCTTATTACTTTTGCCGAAATCTGTATTTATTCTTGTTTTTCTTCGGTCACAAATCACCGTTTTCGCTCTAAAGCGCATGCGTCAACTCTTCGCACCTACGCAACTAACGTTTGAACGGAAAGTCGGCCAAAATGAAAGCTTCTTCGAGCCTCTTGTTAGAATAAAAAGCCCACTTTGAAACGAAACAAGAAAATTGCTTTCTGCACTTACTTTTACTTCTTTTTTCCTTCTGGTGCTTGGCAATTCTGCTACCGTAAATTTATTACATAACAATTAGTTCGAACTTACCGTAAATGCATTTAAACTTATGCTACAATTCTTAGGTAATTTGGTACGTATTTCTTGTGCGACAAACGTGATCTCGAAGAAATTATATCCTCGTTTCTATGGGAGTAAAAATTGAGAGATTTACTGGATTGTGTTGACTGGAAAGCCTGTTTGAATTTGCAGTACCACATACAATATTGTTTAGGAAGTACTTCTTTCTCGTTTTGAATACTGGTGTAGTAGTAAGTTATTGTTATTTCTTGTATGACTGTGGATCTCGTAGTTTTACTAACAATCCATGACACTGCCCCTTAAACACTTATTCTGTAGATAGTATCTTGTGCTCTTTCATTTTCTACAATCCTTTATTTGCTGTTTCATCGCCAGGAACTCCTGAAACCTTACCACGCCATCTCCGTCAACATCAAGGACGTCAAACAACTCTTCCAGCTGCACCTTTCTCAGGGGAACGCCAAGTTTGGTGAGACCTTGCACAAACCTTCCACGGTCGATAGTCATGCGCATTGCACTAAGATCATTTCTGGTAATAATCCTAAACAGGTCGATAAGCCTCCACCCTCGACTGTTGACAAAAGACAGGAACCTTTGCACGACTAAAGGAGTTCTGGGAGCTTTTCGTCTCAGCACTGGAAGCGGTTTTGCGGAAGCTCCTGATCCCTTGATAACTACACCACATATACAAGTGAACCCTGGTCGTTCTTGACTCAGAAGGTCGAGTTCTTTTACGCAGATCTGATCTAAAGTCGTGTCATCCAAGTCCAATTCCTTCAATGCGCTTGACGATTTTTTCCTTATTTCTTTGAGAAGTTGATAAACGCCATAGTCGTGGAATGGATTTCGCCCGATCTTTAGGGTTTTTAAACTTGTGTTAGTGCGCAAGCCTTCCAACAGTGCTTCGGCACCATTCTCGTTGAAACTGCAGTTGCTCACATCCAAAACCTCCAGAGACTTGTTCACAGCCAAAGCTTCTCCTATTTCGGCGGCTCCTTCATTTGAAATACTATTTCGCGAGAGATAGAGACTTCGCAGAGCTGTGTTAACTTTCAGGCCCTTACCTAAGGCGGCTGCACCCCGTAGATGGATCGCATTCCAGCTGAGGTCCAACACTTCTAGTGAGCTATTGCACCTTATAAAGGTCCCCAGCACAATTGCACCTTCGTTTCCAAGTTCGTTGCCCTTCAGATTTAAAACCCGCAGTTGAATTCTATCCGCGCCTTGCAGCAGCTTTCGAAGATCTTTCTCGTGTAATCCGCAGTTTTCTAAACCTAAATTCCGAATAGACGTATTTTCATTCAACATTGCACCGAAACTCTTAGCTCCGTTCGTTCCCAATCGATTTTCGGAGACATCAAGCTGCGAAATGAAACAATTATCCTTCAACATCTCAGCCAGTGCCTCAGCTCCAACATGTGTCAGGTTATTATCGTGCAGATCTAATTTTGTGACTGTTATGTTTCTTTCCAATGCTGCGGCAACAGCCAAAACACCATTGTCACCGATGCCGTAATGTTGAAGATCAACTGCGTTAGTACAGAGCTCCCTTAAAAATCGCGACGCTGGTGGAACTTCCAGTTGTCTGCACGTTTGTAAGTACAATTCTTCTTGTGTTTTATGGAAGTCTTTGTCTTCTTTAAAGCTGTCCTCTAAATCTGTGTCGTATTCTTCGCTGCCACTTCCATCGACATCACCGCCAGTCGTGCTGAAGTTCAGATCCTTTGCACTGCTGTTTTGTTCTTCAAATTTTTCTGTGACCGTATGATTTCTTGTGACGAGATCAGTATTCATAATTAGTGTTGCTGTTGTTGTTTTGTGGTTGTTATTATTTTTTGTAATCCTTCTTGTTCTTCTTCTTCTTCAGTGTTCTTGTTCTTGCTCTTGATCTTCTTCCTAACCTTATTCTGTCCTCGCTATTTTCTAAATCCTCATGTCATCGTGAAGTTGAAGTGAAAATCATTACCGGGTCCTTTTCATTGCTGCCGCCCATTATGCACCTCAATTCTGTCGCACCACCATTTCTTTCCATGGTACTGTTCAGCTTCTCGTCTGACATTTAAACAACTAACCAACAAGTAAATCATATCGATGATTTCAGCAGTGGCCGTGATGACAAGATCAACATGTTTGGACAAGCTTAGTTGTTGGGTCGCCAAACTTCCTGTGGTTTAATACAAAACAATTTACAAATATACAGGTGGTGGTAAATATAAGTCATTTCGAATGAAAATATTTGCTATCCAACTGCAGTAAAAAACACGTTAAATTATTTAAGTGTTTAAGTTCTCTGACGCCAATTAAGTTTTAAAAAAGGAATTATATTTTCTGTTTTATTTTCTTTCTTTTGAATACATCCGCTGTGAATTGACTTTTTGTGGTGTATATATATGTGTATCCATTTTACGTTATTTGATCGCGCAATATGTTTCGTCAAGACTTCACATGTTTCATGCATTTCACTGATATTGTAACGCAAACGAGCTTGAACCAAGTATCCTAAGTCCAGGCCATTGGTTGGACCTTTGTAACAAATATAACAAGTAAGTCGTCGGAAAAAGGAGTTTTTAGGAAAGATGTAATTCAGGCTCAATACTGTCCCATGCGTACTCGGAAAAAATAATTCGGAGTTCACTCGGGAAAAATAATTTGGAGTTCACTTGGGAAAAATAATTCGGAGTTGACTCGGGAAAATAATTCGGAGTTCTGTCAACAGGAATGGAACCTACGGTGGAATGTTTTATGTGCTTCTCCAATGAACTCAGTAAATTGAACTTTGTTCTCTGTCTGTTCAGTAATAAAACAATCCCGCTGAATCTTGCATGCGGAATGTCCAATGGTTTTAGCCAATTCCCCAGCGGCTTCGTCGACCAAGTATCTAGTGATATTTCGCGCAATTTTTCAGGATAATTGTTAAATATTGGTGCAAATATACAAATACCAACAGGGTGGATCTATTTACAGTACAAATTTATAGTTTGTCATTGCTAACCATACGTTGTTTTCAAACAAAAACACACCAATGACAGGTTCGTAGCCAGGAATTTCCAAAGTTGCGCACAATTTTCCAAATTACCCACCCCCACCCCCCAACAATTCCCAAATCTTTTTCATAAGCCTTGATTAAATTTTCGTTTACCATCAGTATGCCGAGGTTATGTTGTAAGCGTAAGCGTTCTAACTTGATATGAAATGACATCTAAGTCGTCAAATTCTTTGTTGCTATTTTATGTTAAAATCGTAAATGGTTTGAACCCAGGAGTCATATCATAACCCCGGGGGGGGGGGGGGTACTCCCATAAAGTCCGGATAGGTGTGTGCCGCGAAGGGTCTTAAACCCTGACCCTATTTAAGGAACAATCCAACGAAAATTGATACCCTATTTAAGGCCCAAATCCGAAAAATGACACCCTATGCAAGGGAAGAACAAAAACTCAAAATAGCTTGAACAGGTCAACTTTATTTCCTTAAAATCGCTTTGGCAATACTTTAACCTTGACACAGATCATTTGTTTTCCGCTTAACTGGGTGTTTACACCCTGCTATTTTTGCTGATACAAATTTAGGCACCCTATCTAAGGATCACACCGGGACACTATGCCAACATAGCCGAAAAGGATACCCTATTTAAGGATCGAGAACCTCCAAAACCCATACCCTATTCCGCGGCACGTCCCTATATAGCCCATATAGGGTGAGGTGAGGTGAGGTGAGGTGAGGTGAGGTGAGGTGAGGTGAGGTGAGGTGAGGTGAGGTGTTCTTTGTGTACAGCTGTGAAAGTGTCGTCGACGTAACGTAGCCAGAGCGGTAGCGTTCGTTCGTAAGTCGCAAGGGCTTGTTCCTCGATGTTTTGCATGACGATCTCTGCTACAACAACGGAAACTGGTGAGCCCATAGCTGTCCCGTGCAATTGTTTGTAGTGTTTGCTGTTGTACTGAAAGTAGGTAGACGTAAGGCAAAGGTTCAGTAAGTCCATTAAGTCGTCTGTTGGTAGTGGCAGTTGTAACGTGGAGTTCTTGATGGCGGTCTCAGTACAATCTAGAGCCAGTTGGAGTGGAATACTGGGCCCAGTTGTTCGAAGCACGATTAAGCTAATCCCGGGTTAGAGCGAACTTTGAGTCCAGTTTAATTAATGTTCAATAAAAGCATTTCCAAAAGATTTTCATCCTTAAGTTTTTATTGGAATTCAACAAAAAAAATTTACAAAACTTTCTCAACGAGCGAGATTGAGACTTCGGTTAGCTCTTATTCCTGGGTTAGCGTTAATCGTCTTTCGAACAACCGGCCCCTGGTGAACAGTGATTTCACATCAAAACACACTAGTTTGTAGTCGTCAGGTACTTGTGCTGTCTTAATGGCGTCAATAAAGTTTTCAGTCGACTGTAGTTTGTGTCGTGACTCGTCAGTCAGTGGTTTCAGTATAGTAGTCAGGTATTTAGTCAGGTATTTAGTCCAAATTCGAATTAAGTTCGGCTCATGAAAGGATGACGTCTGAACCGGGCCTTAGTTAATAAAACAACGAAAACAATCAATGTATACGTGTCTTCATCTCCAAGAACAATAAACCAAAAGCCATTTAAGCCTCTGGCTTTGGCCCAACTTATGTTTCACTTTGTATTGTATGAAAAAACAATAAAGATAAAGATAAACAAAATTTTCAATTTTTTTTTCTTATTTTCGACTTTTTCAGATACGCACGTGCGTACGTGCGTACAGGAAGCTGCGCTCCTGAATAATAAAGACAAAAACAGGGGCGGATCTAGGAAAAATAGCGACCGTTTTCCAAAAGAGCGAGCGCCGAAGGAGGTCAGGGAAATTTTTTGGATTTAACTTGCCAATTCTCCTTTTCCACGGCCAGAGCGTATCAGTACCAGAAAATTTGAAACAAAACTAATGTTCAAACCATTTTGGAGATTTCAAGTTAGAAATTTACTTTTATTAAAACAATACATAATTTATTATGAGAAATCTGAATCTGAAAAACAAAGCTTGCAACTTTCCCGGGATTTTCCCGCCAAATGATCACGTGATGCTCGCTCCCCTACAAAAACCGCCAGCAACGCAGGGTACCGCACGTTGCACGTTGAAAATGGCCACGGCTCGGTCTGAGGTATCTTCTTCATCTTTGGCAAATGATAGTTGTTCCTCTGACCCAAACGTTTTGTACAGGCTAAAAATCACACTTTTTGATGACCACTGCGAAGATGAGGACGGTCGCTGGAGAAGGGTGATAGTTCCAGCGAATTTATCGCTGTATGGACTTCACGTCGTAACACAAGAAGTCTTCGGCTGGCAAAGCTACCATATGCATTGTTTCATGTCTGTCGACGAAGAATCCCGCGCTAGTGAAGATGAAGAAAGCAGTCCGGTTGAGAAACCTTTGGAGAAAGTGTCGGCTAACTGCAATAAACAATTCCCGGTTGAGTATAAGGTTGTAGACGAGGACTGGGACATGGAGTATTTGACAGAGGTTGGCAAAGGAAATGGCGTTTATGCGCGGCATTCACACGTACACCAGCTTTCCTTCTTTACGAGTCCCCATCAGGTTCGGGATGAGCGGGTTTATAGGCTGTACGACGTTTTCAACGAGGAGAATCGTTTTTTGGAGTACGAGTACGATTTTGGTGCGTCGTGGAACCATGTCATAGAGTTCGAAGGAGTATCGGAGGATGTAGCTCAGAATGGCGAATATCCAACTTGTGTTGAAGGGAAAGGGGCGAATCGCCTTGAAGACAATCAAGACGAAAATGAGGATGGCGAGCTTCGTCCCAGTTACAGGAGAAAGAAGTTTAACAAGCAGCAAGCACAGAAGAATTTACGAAGGATCTTCGGTGGAAAGTGGCCCCTAAAAGTCGACAGCTTGACTGTACCAAAGTGCTACCTGTGTGCTTGGTTGAGTTTGAAACGAGGCGGTTGTCAAACAAGTTCTTGTGACGGAAAATGCTGTGCAGTTTGCCTCAAGTCGGAATTCATGAGAGAATCGGCTGCTCTGTCGAATGAAGTAGCAAACAGTCTTTTTGCGGCCACTGAGGAAAAGATTAACAGAGACAGAAAGGAGTTCTTGGAGAGAAGAGTTTGTAACTACAAGGAGAAGGATGGATCTCCGTGCATAGTGTGTAAGAATTAAAGGCGGGCTATTTTCTTCGAAGTAATACTACTTAGCCTCGCAAGCTTGTTTTTAAGAATGATCAAAACTGGATTTTCAGTTTACCAACAAGTTCATTTACTGTTCCGCCGTTGTATCAACGTTTCCAGTAATTGTTGGAAATGTATTCCTGGTGTTTGCTATTTTTATCCCTAATAATAATAATTTTGTCAGAGATATGAAACTTTTGCCTTCACTCTTGCGTTTAAGTTTGAAATTGTTCAGTGAAACTACGGCCCATAGATGTAACAAGTGTTTTTGAGATTTTTGTAGATTATTACATATTGTTCAGTTTATTAAAATTCAATGAATTTCTTGTTACTTTGCCTATAAATTAGTAAATTCTAATGAAGATTCAAAAGGATAATCCCCATGTCTTGGATCTGCTGTTGGAATCAATTCCTTTATTTCACACTATGATGAAACATGTCAAATAATATTAGCATCTCAGGAAGAAAGAATTTGTGTTACACCCACAAGGCAAGTTTCTGCTACCATCTTGTTCCATGCAAATGTTTTGGAAAGATTTTTACTCGGCTCCAAAATTAATTATTATTGTACATGCATTACTTTAATTTCATGCTATTTCTCACAAATACAGCAATCAGAATATCAGGCATATTATAAACTAATGTATGTTGGCTGTGCTCACCAAAAAATTTTCAAATTTGTAGCTCAGTTGTGGTGAAACATCCTTCTTTCTCCTTTATTGAGCTAGTTTGTGCACCATTCTGTTCTGTAATGCATCTTTAAATATTAGTCCCCGGGGTGGGGAAGTTTGATAAGACTTGAAAACTGAAGAAATATTCACGAATCAAAGACAGTTTCCCAAGCTTGGACTTCTGCCATGGTAAAATATTCACTGCGATAATGCCTTCTTGAAAACCAACAGAGCAGAGCCTGGATATAAGTGACATGCAATCATAAAAATACCCACAAGTCCCTGTGAGGCACAAACAAGATGGAGGAAAGAAAGGTAATGAAAATTCGCCCAGTCTATTGTTACTATAAACCATTGGTTTCTTTCAGTGTTCTTTCATTCCTGTTGTTAAACCTGGACTGTTTGCATTGTTTACACATTTAACAGGTCAACTTCTTGTATCTCAATCCCTACAGTAGCGAACTTTGAACTTGAAAGTTTACCCAAGGGTGGGGATGTTTGACACAAAATTTGCATTTCAGATCAAAGTCCCCACCCCATCCCGTATCCCCCCCCCCTCTCCCCTCCTGGACTAACCTTGATAGGTGAATAAGTCCCATATCAGTCGTCCTTTTGACTGCAAAGAGCCTAGCATTGTTAAAATATTGAGCTAATATATTAGAAAATATTTTAGGGGCCATAGTGGGAACAGAGGTAGTCTCTGCAGCAGACGGGAGTGTTTCATGACTGGCTGAGCAGCTGCAAAGGAGACTTGGAGAGGGTGATGGCTGTGTTATACTGTTTCATTCAAATTATCCATGGCATTTGGCTATGTGGCCCCTGTATTGTATGATGAAATACAGTGCCAAGCTATAGGATAATATGGATGTGTAACACAGGGATCAGGGACCATTTGTTCCCAACCAAGGATGACATAACTTCTCCCCTACCCATCCCATACAATTTTGTGGAATAAGAAATAAAAATCACATGCTTTAGAAAAATTATGGGGATTTGATTAGGGGATGAAATGTTATGTGTCATAGAAAAATCCTCTGTTCAGAAAATATACTTATTCCCTCCCCACTGTCCACTCAGGTATGGAAATTTGGGGGAGGGGATTTCAAATAAAAATAGCTTACCTTGCTTCAGTCTTGTGTTTCTTTGTCTCTGGTACCGATTCTGGGTCGATTAAGAGCCTTTTAGGGAAAGGATATATATCTACTGGGAAAGAAGAGGGACCAAAAACTAGCTAAATGGCTCTTAATCGACCCAGAAGAGCCATTTAGGCAAAGGATATATATCTGTTAGGAAAGAAGAGGGACCAAAAACCAGCTAAATGGCTCTTAATCGACCCAGAAGAGCCATTTAGGCAAAGGATATATATCTATTAGGAAAGAAGAGGGACCAAAAACCAGCTAAATGGCTCTTAATCAACCCAGAAGAGCCATTTAGGCAAAGGATATATATCTGTTAGGAAAGAAGAGGGACCAAAAACCAGCTAAATGGCTCTTAATCGACCCAGAATCCGTACCAGAGACAAAGAAACACAAGACTGAACCGTTCCTTATATATTTCCCCACGGCACTCCTAAATCGAGCTTGGGATGCCTGTGCCTATCAACTTTTTGTCTCGTGATCGGCAGCTGATCACCCGCACACCTCAGGTGTTACGCTAAATCTTTGGAGGCTGCGAGAAAGAAGAGTCCCTGACTGTGAACTTATTTGCTATTTGATGGTTATCAAATTGGAAGGTTGACAGCAGTGAAACGCAAATAGGCCTTCTCTTGAACATTCTTGACATTCGACCGATAGATTGCTCGAAGAATGACTTCCTTCAGTTTGTTGCTTAAAACTTTGTTGATGGTTTCGTGTTGTGCAAGTTTCGCCGATGGTGTTGTCTCCGTGGCGAAACCGAGTTCCTCTCAAGTCAAGTACCTTGACTACGAGATAGGAGCTAGCATTCACTTCAATATGCAGACTTTTGATGAAAGTATGAAACCAGGTAAGATAAGATAATAATCGAATAATAATTGTAGATTCCGCAAATCCTTGCATGTTTATTATAAGCTTACAATAATTTGGATAATTACTCGGGCTGCGCGCGTCTCGCGCGGCGCCCGGGTCTAAAACTACCGACGGTTCTTCTTTTTCGTCGTCGAGTATCATCCACAAAGCTCACTTCCGGCGTTTCTGCGCAAACGCTAACTATTTTTAGCAGAGTGATGCCTGTTGTCACGTATCGGAAAATGTCGATTCACCTTGTGTCTTTTGAAGTCTGAACAAACAATATGTTAAGAGAAGTGTCTATGCGAATGTTTGCAAGTTCAACGGTGAGAAGAAAGCTTTTAACATGAGTAAACTTAACTCCAGATGGACTGCCGTGTTTCCTCGTGTCTGCTTCAGTAGACTGCGAGTAGTCTCTAATTTTGGCAAAGGATTGTGGGGCGGGCGAAAGACACATGCGCGCAAGAAGTTGCGAGGAGGCGCGACGCGAGGGGAGCACCAAAAATTAGAGACTACAGACAAAGGGAGTTTGACCTTTCACGGCCGAGTGATTCGGAAGTGTAAATCTCATATCAACAGCAAGAATGATGCCTGTTGTCACGTATCGGAAAACGTCGATTCACCTTGTGTCTTTGAAGTCTGAACAACTAATATGTTAAGAGAAGTGTCTATACGAATGTTTGCAAGTTCAACAGCAAGTAGAAAGCTTTTAACATGACCAAAATTTAACTCCAGATGGACTGCCGTGTTACCCGTATCCGCTCCATTGAGATGTATATTTTGTTGAATAACTCAAGTACGGAATATCACACACCCCTGAGACTTTGACAGGTAGTTTATTTACTATTTTCCCACAATATCTCAATTTCTGGACTTTAATTTTTGAATGATAAGCGATTAGTTTTTACAAATGCACTAGCGTCACTTGAAACTGTCCAGAAACGTTCCTTTCTTGTGTTTCAAATGATCCTGGTTGACGTATTTGCTAATTAATTTTCTACTCACATTTCACCGAGACTCCATTAACGTTTATGCGAAAAAATCCTACATCGTTCGATAAGCGTTTCCTTTCTCAAACAATTATCCATTGAAGCAAAAACAAGTGTGCTTAGTTTTTTTTTGGAATCAATACACTATTTATATCACCTTGCATAACGATAAACCTCTGTGGCCTAAAGGTCATTGTTCCTGCCTGTGATGCAGCTAACCCGGGCTTGATGTCTTTTAGTGGTATATATCACGGGCTTCATTTTTTCTGTTTCTCTTTTTCTTGTTCTTTTAGAAATATTTTTTACAATGGTTGAGCTGTATTTTAGAGGAGTATATGTTGATAGGGGTCTAAAGAAATAGACTCCAACACAAGCTAAACACAATGCGTCCGATGTAAGAAAGACAGACTTCCCTCTATTCTTTTGTTTAGCGCTAAGTTACGGATACAATACTGTTTTTTGCAAGCCCGAGTTTAGGCTAATTGTAGCCTCCTGTTCTCACACAATCATGATGCAAGTTTCTCACAAACAAACAACTTTTATGTGGGGCTGGGCAGAATCTTAAAATTTTACTCTTTATTTTAAATGGAGAATGCATTTTCTGGTCTGCCAGTGGAACTGTGGGTGGGGGGAATGGTACTCCGGTATATTTTGGGGGCAACCCTAGAATACGGAATACGAAAACTGGAATCCTTTGCGGATTCGGGGATACCAGATTGTGGCATTCCAGTTTATGGTTTCCGGACACTGAGTGATCAAGTTAAAGGGACTATGTCCTAGGCGTTTTTTTGTCTGTGCGACAGAATTCAGGATAAATCAAAACAAATAACATTTTTGTTCACAAATAGCTCTCAGAATTCAACACCCAGAAATACATAGAAATGAAGTAATGCAGTCTAAGTTTTGATCTATCTGACTTCACTTTGAACAGGCCAAGTAGCTTCTCCTGATGTCTTTAATCCAAGCAAACTGTCGACTGATGAATGGTTAAAAGCAGCCAGTAGCTTTGGAGCAAAGTATGCCATACTCACACTGGATCACTTCAGTGGATTTCTCCTCTGGCCAACGCAAACAGACTACTACTACTCAGTCAAGAACACTGAGTGGAGAAACAAAACCGCAGATGTTGCACTGGAGTTCATGCAGTCTTGTGAGAAGTATGACCTAAAGCACGCCTTTTACTACAGTGTGCACGAAAACTGGTACATGGATATTGATAACTACAGGGCACCCAATCCAAAGGCACAAGCAGTTTACAATCAGCTAGTTGAACAACATATGAAGGAACTGTTCGACCCTAAGTCAAAATATGCCAACCCTTTCTTAATATGGTTTGATGCTGGAATTGTCCCTGGTGTCAGCCCCAATATTGGACCTATACTGCGCACCCTGGGCAATAATACTATCTGCATGCAGTGCCCAACATTTGCAGGGAATCAAGGAGTGAGATGGGTTGGTGACGAGCAGGCAAGAGCTCCGCTGCCACTGTGGTATGCAGTGCCTGCTGGAAATTGCAGCGTGACTCGCACTGGTATGTAATACTTTGTTTGTCAAAGTGCACAATGCAAAAGAGGCTCATCCTCAATATTTAAATATGTAGAATTTGATTACAGTTAAACCACCCCCCAATTACAGTCAGACCACCTTCCATAAGCGGGCACCCTCTAGACCGAACGTGCTGTCCACTTACAAGGAGTTGAAAGTTTTAAGGTGCTGTATGAAGGAGGGTATGCCAGTCATACCTTCTATTGCAATTTGCAAGTCTATATAATGCATGAACAAGAAAACAGCAGATATTTTAGAAACCGGATGATGGAAGAAACTATGCACTGTTGCTAAATTAAGTAACAAATCAACACAGGTGTAATATAAAGGAATTGTAACTGCAGTTTGAGCTCAGTTTTCAAGAGTAAAAATTCGTCTTCTTAAGTTAATAAGGGAGGTTATTTAGCCCATGGTGATTCAAGGAAGTGTACATGTATACTTCCACTTATGAGGGGTGTCCACTTACAGAAGGTTACATGTATAAATGTAGTTAAGAGTTTCAATGGGGAAATTGCTGGGACTGTGGTTTGGTGTCTGTATGCTTACAGGAGGTGTCAAGTATAACAAAAATTAAGTCCACTACAGCCAAAACTCCAACCTTGTTCCCAGGGTCTCTCCTCTTTCCACCCCCTGAAGTGAGAGAGAAGCATCTATCTCGCTCCAGGGGGCAGGAAGAAGAGAGACCCTGGGAACGAGGTTGCCGAAACTCAATTATCCAGACCTCGATTATCTGGACTTTGCGATTATCTGGGCCATTTGCTCTGGTCCCAGATTTTTCATGAATATTAACAGGGTATAATGAAGATACCCAAGAAACTATCAGTATAACTTACGGTATTTTTAATTTAGGTATTGAAAAGTACGTTTGAAACAACTTTGTTTTCCTTTCAAAGAGCGAGTGTTTTAGACCAAAGTTTTTGCATGAAGTTCATTTGTACAATACAGCATGCCATCACATCAAATTCTGATTCCCTAATTAATTCAATGTTTATTTTGTCTCATTAATTTTCATAGTTTTGATTATCCAGTCTGACTGTTCATTCCAGTCCCAGCAAATCTGGATAATCGATGTTCAACTGTACATACAAGGCTAAAAAAAAATACATAAAAACCAAATCGTTACTGTAAAAGCAAACACTGGCAGATCAGGCATATTTTGATTGGTTCACTGACCAAGAATGTTACTCTCTCTCTCTCTACAGGGGACCCCCTTGGGGAACAGTTTTGTCCTCCATTCTGTGACACTGTCATACGAGAGCATTATTGGTTCTGGAAACCAAACACAACAAGTAGAGTGAAAAACGTCTCTACACTTGTCAGTGAGTACTTGACGAGTGTTGGAAGAGGATGTCACTTGATCCTAAATTTGAACCCAGATCCCAATGGGCTGGTTGAGGATCAAGACTTGCAAGCCTACAAAGGTTTCGGTGAAGCCATTAACCTGCTTTATCAGGATCTAGTGATGACAGTCAAGAATCCAGATGTCAAAGTAGGAGTTGATGTGGTATTGAGCTTTGAAAAACCCCTAAACCTGGCTAACGGTTCAGTGGTAATCATGGAAGACATAGCGGAGTTTGGACAGCTCGTTGCAGAGTACCAGCTATGGTTCAAGACTCTGCAAGGATGGGTTGGGCCACCCGAAGAGGGAAGCAGCATAGGACAGAAGAGGATTCACCCTTTCCCTGAAGTATTCAAAGGCAAAATCATTTCTGGGGTTAGCTTGAATATCACAAGGTTGGTGACCAATGGTACCTCCCTCACATTGCGGGAAATTTCTGTTTATGACTGGGGTGAGGCAGCAAAGAAAGGATTCATTTGAAGATATCTCAAATGAACAGAGGTTCTTTAATTTTGGACAATGCTGTTTTTTCCTAGTAGCATAACTTTGATGACAAGACTGCAATTCAATAATTAAACAATTCTGTAAATTGCTGGGTGGTGCAATAAATGATCAACAGGATAGCAAAAATAAATTATATTAATTCCATCTTGTTGAATTTTTAATTTAACCCATTGGCACCCGTGCCAGCCAAAACCGGCCGTAAAAAACTCCCATGCTTCAAAACATTGCAACTTTCTCAATCGCACGAATATTGCCTTAACTGTTAGTTGTGAGCACGAAATGGAATGCCCTTTAAATTGGGATATCCAATAAATGCAAGAAACGTAGCAATTTTTACCAAATATGGCCTTTTGAGTTTGGACAAGAACGAAAGTGACCGTTTTTAACGTCAAAGAGAAACGACAAAAATGCCCCTTTTTGCCTTCATGTTTTTTAAGGAAATCATCGCCGAAAAACCAAACTTCAACCATCATAACGAAATTCAGTCCTTTTTCTAGCTTAGAAATGACTTTTTTTGTTGATATTCTTCTCCCGAGCGTAGATACAGCCTTTTGTTCCAGTGCATTCGGTCCTTTCCGCCATTTTCAACATCTAGACCACATTGCATGCTGGGAAATGACGAGAATTTTTGACAGCACCCATTCCTTCTCCCAATTCTTCCTGCTTGTGGTCATCCTCAGTACTCACAAATTCCAAAATATGTGGTGGTAGGTCGAGAAATTCATCAATAGTCGAGTCCCAAAGGTACTATAAGTAAGTGTTCGACCGGCCAAATTCCCAGTTCGTCGAGTAACAAGCCAAATTCAACAACAAAGTACATCACCTTGCTCGATTCTTTGAGAAAGTGGACTCTTAGCTACCGTCACGCTTAATGATGCTCATCAGGCAGCCGCTAAAGATGAAAAATGGCTGTAAATTTAGCAGAAATCGCAAGCAAACCCAACTTGGGCCATTGTTGTCGCTTCACGTATAAAAAATAGCTGCGTCAAAATGATGTTTTCAGAAACCTTGAGCCTCCAGTGCCTTAGGACAGCACCACTTTTCCCTGGTAATTCAAATAAAGAGTCACAAATTGCTATTCATCGTTTATCGGTGGAAAATCACTCCGAAAATGTAAAAACCTCTGGTAGTCAATGGGTTAATTTTTTATCTGCAAGATCACTTGTGAAAATGTGACTTAGCATGGTATTTTCAAGTAGAACTTTAAATTCATATTATATCACTGTACTAATTATGTATTTTTATACAGTATTACATGTAGAGTAGTGAACAGTTTAGTATACAGACTATTCAGAGACATTTTCCAGTTTCCTTTGAGGTCACTTGATTGAGAGCATTCTCTAACTTGGTTCTATTTCTCCAAGTTCTTTACAGTTTGAGGATAAGACTTTCTTTGTGCTGCAAGTGATATAGAGACAGCATTTAGCTAAAAATAATATAAAATTATACTCCAAATCTTATGGCATTTTACTTCTCAAAGAAATGGCAACCCTTGCTCCCTTTTCTGTTGTCAGTAACATAAAACCAGATAGCAGATACTTCAACTCTGCTGAATAATCTGGGAGACCCCTGAGTCTTGAGTTTAAAATAAAGCCTAGGACCTTGATTCAAATATTTTCCCAAAACTCCAAGAAATATCAGTCATTAGTATATACCACACAAGTGAGTAGTGCTTTTTGCCTGTTCTGATTGGTTAACTCGGAGGTGAATAGCAAGTACTATTCACCTCCGAGCAGCCGGCGTGTGAGATTTTACAATTTCTGACCGCTTGTCGGTATATTGTCACACATAAAGTAATGTTTTGGTCTGCTAATTATTCAGCTTGTGTGGTATATACTAAAACAATTATTCACCTCAGTGTCGGTGAAAGTGGTATTTACCCCACTTTGGTGAATAATTGTTAATTATTATCTGACACAAAAATGTTATGGAAACCTTCAACAATGGGCAACTTAAATTTCATGATAGCATCATTTGACTACACCTACCAGAATTCAGTTTGTCTTTCTTTTCTTAAATTTTGTAATCCCAGTAGGGTAAAAATAAAAAATAAGAAATCATCTTGTCAGCCTTGCACCCACTCTAAATCATCCAGCTCAATATCTGTTTTTGATCCATTTTAGCCATATAGAAAAAGGAAAATTTTTTCAAATTTTGACCTTGAAACCATAGGCTTACCCCTTTGGGAAATGCCAAAAAAATTGAAACCTCATTAATAGCTTTGTTGGCCTTGTACCCACCCTAAGTCATCACCAAATATCATTTCTTGATCCATTTTAGCCATACACAAAAAATGTTCAAATTTTGATGCAAATCCAGAGTTTTATTTGTTCATTCATTTTGTCACAACACTTAAAATTAATTTTGCATCTCTCTCTGTTAACTTAAAAAATATGCTTAGAATACCTTATTCAATCCCAATATAATATTTTATCGACATCCAATTGAATAGTAGAACTGTTGAGGACAATTGTCACAATTTAATCACGTCTTGACTGTAATCACACAACTTTAAAAATACGCTTAGAATGCGTTACTCAGTCCCAATATGGTGTATAATATTTTATCAACATCCAGTTGATTGTGATCATGAAGTGTAGAACTGTTGAAGACAATTTAACCACATGACCTTTTCACTAATTTCCAAAGTACAGCTGTAGAGAGACAGAAGTAAAAAGTAGCCCGGAGATTCCAAGGGTTGTGGTATTATAAACAGGGTCATGTCACTATTTTTTTAAGTATATTAGGCAGGAATGTGCAAAAAGTAGCTGGAGATTCTAACTGTTGTGGTGTTGTCTATATGCTGTTTTTCTATCAAAGTAGCTGGGGCCCTAACTCAGAATTGCCGGGGAAAATTCCCGGCCCAGGGGGGCGTTTCTCGAAAGTCCGGTAAACTTTTCGGGCCCGAAAAGCCACTTCAACAACTAAGATCCCTCTGTTCTAAAAAGCTGGCCTTTAACTATGATTTCAAGATACGAAAGGGCAAATTTGTTGCAAAATTTCATGCCTGGAAACGTCTTCGATTTTAAGATATGAAGGAAATTGTGGCACCCGAAATAGACCCGAAAAGTTTCCGGGTTTTCGAGAAACACACGCCAGGCCCATAATGACAGCCTGGAATAGATATGCTAGCTGTTTTTCTCAAAGTAGCATGGGATTCTAGCTTCTGTGGTAAAGTCGATATGCTGTTTATCAGAGAAGCCGAGGTTCTAACTAAAAACCTCTCAGGAAAATCCCCTGCTCCAGCCCTTAACCCTTAACATGCCCTGGGACCAATATGAATATTCTCCTCATTGTATAAGCGCATCCATCTTTGGTGATTTTAATCTTAAGAACTGTATGCTTAATCAAGTAGTAGCAATGCAACAAGAAATTACATGCCCATCTCTGTTAGGGATTAAAGGGTTAAGGTCAGCTGGTGTACATTTCTCTATAAACTCCAGAAAACATTATGGGCCCAAGAAGCATTTTTCAAGTCAGTTTTTCATCGATTGATACTAGTTTTTTGAGCAAACTAGCCCAATGCATTTTTCAATTTTAATTTATAACCTGCTCTCTTGAAATCTTGATTATTAATCATATTAGAAACCCAATGGATGTAAAATAGTTTTTTGGCCCAAAACGTTTTCAGGAGTTTCGAGAAATGCACACCTGACCTGTGAGCCAGGGATGAGTATTTTCTGGTGCAGCACACTGAAAGGGTCACGCAAATACACTCTGGCAAAAAGACCATTGGTTTTATACTTGTTATAATGAAAGTAATTACAAATTCTCTTCTGACTTTAAATTTTGACTCACACTTTAATAAGTAATTTAAGATGACTAAGAACCAATTTCAATCACATGCACTACAAAAGATGAATTACTAGCTACAATTCACAATGACGGGAATTACATGAACATGAGGGGCTTCAATTATAGCAAATGATTTGTTTATGATAGAGGGACCTTTCAGTTCTCTCTAATGGAAATGTTTCTTACATTAAGTGCCAATAACAAGTGTTTTTCTTTTCTTTGCTACCTTTCTTCTCCTTCCCATTCTGTTGTCATCGTTCATTTTGATATTGGATGAGAACAAAATGCTGCCAATGTCTGTCATTATTTTTCACAGAGGCATCATATAACTTTGGTTTCTTTTGTGTTCATCTGAGAGAACACTTATCTAGTCTTATCACTTCTCTCCCTCTCTACATCTCATTTCACGATTAACTCAAAAACTTACCATGACTGTTAAACTACTGTTTATACCACAGAATCTAATAACCTTTAACCTTTAAGAAAACAACTTGTCAAAGCCACTTCTAGCTCACTCTGCTACAATGTGTCAGTGCAAGCTGGAGACTGATCACAGCACACCACCTTACAAAGGAATGTTGCCATGTTTTTTCCATGGATTGTCAAGTTTCTTGGTGGCCAAAACTTCCAAATCTCTGCAAATTCGTTTCCTGGTCATGTGAGGTTTGATGATATCATCCACGAATCCTGTAACAAAAGTGACATCTGATTGGTTGGCTACAAAATGCTGCAACTGCATTGATTTCATAAAAGAATTCAAAAGGATATAACAGTTATATCAGTTAATTATCTAATACTGGTAATATATGCTGGAAATCTAGGGAGAGGGGCTCTCAAAAGCAAAAGTTTGTGAAAACAAGACAATGTATGTAGATACTGGAACCTATTAATTTTTCCATGTAAATTTTCAGAGGGGTGGGGCAGGGGATCCAGTCCAATGTAAATTTTTCCCCTGGGAGATATATTTCCTGGAACAGTACATCCGACATGGGTGTTATCAAACAATATGAACAAGATCAATCATTTCTGTACCTCTAGTTGCTGCTGGGAATGGATTAGCAAACCTGTCCACATACTCAGCTTCATACTTTTCTGTTAACAGAAAATTTGACATACCGGTAGTTAAGGTACTATTACACTGTGTAATGTTTCATGCAACTTGTGTCACAACGCCATCGTGAGACAAGTTGCATGAAACATTGTACCAAGTGTAACATACCCTGTAACGGGCAAAATCATTGCGAGACAATTAAGCTGCACAAACCGTTGCAGAAAGTAGAACGTGCAACTTGTCTTTTTTGGTAGAGAAATAACTCTCACAAGCAAGCTTAGAATTACAGATTGAACTGAATTAACATGTTCAATTTTCTAAATCAATAACTGTGGAACTCACCAATATCCTGTTTGCCTCTGAATATGATTGAAACAGCACCCTGTGGAAGTTACAAACTTCATCAACGTCCTTCAACAATCCATGAACATCTCCTTTGGCCTAGAGCTGATACCGCCCCCACCCCCCTCCCCATCATCACTTCTTATGAAACTGTGTTGTATAGTAATTGACAGTACAAAACACTGAAAAACCTTTTTTTTTTGAACCCAAACCTGATCGCATCTTTCACTGATGATCACTATGATGGGTGAAGGGGAGATGGTTTTTTGAACATCCCAATTCCCTAACATTAGTAACATCCACTCTTAGTTCACACAACTCCCCGAGCAGTTTCCATCTCTGCAGTTCTTTCTATAAAGACTCAATATTGTGAAGTTTTCCCTTTTGTTTCTCATCTACTCCCCCACCTTCCCTAAGCCAGATCCCACCACCCACCCACTCCACTCTCAGACAACCCAACTGCCCTGAGAGGGGAAATGATCTTGACTCTCTCATGATCGTTGATTCCTCCAGAAAATGGTAAATATGACTAAATTGAACTTGCATTAAAATGCAGTGCATTTTTAAGTATTTAATAGTTATAATCCATGTAACAATTGATATGTATTTTATCAGTGAAAAAAAAAGACTACTACTACTACTACTACTACTCCTACCTTGGCTCCCATGACAGCCACTTCAGCTGTTGGCCAAGCATAGTTGAAATCACCTCGGAGGTGTTTGGAGCTCATGACATCATATGCACCACCATATGCCTAGAAGAACACTTAGTCTTATGTTTTGTAAACAAGACTGCAATGCTCAACATAGAACGTATTGCAATTATACAGAAACACCGGTCCTAAACTTGTGCCTTGCAATGGTAACATTTACATTAACCACTTAAAACTTTAAGACCATAAAATTGAGAATACTGTTATGAACCCTGGGCTTACATTAATCGGAAGAACCCTTAACAAGAATTTAATTTAGTTAATTAAATTAATTCTTGGGAAGTCTACTTGCAGTAAGAGGAAATTTGACTGGGCAAAAATAAGCTAACAGCCTTAAACTGCTTAAACCCTAACAGTTCCACAAACTGATTACATCAGAAGGATGTTTGTTTTTGAAACTTGGGGTACTCAGATTGGGGTAAGAATATTTTCAGAGTGTTTACATTTGAAATTTAACAGTAGGCCTGATAATGTGATAAAGGTGTCAACAAAAAAATCTTGAAATTCAACAACTTCCAGTGGCTTACTTTCCTGGTGATTACAGTAATCTTTGGAACAGTTGCTTCAGCATATGCATACAAAAGCTTGGCTCCATGACGGATAATTCCACCATGCTCTTGATGTGTTCCTACAATAAATTATTGGTGAGAAATACAACATAACATGTAACTCAGTCACTTCTTCACAAAGGCTAGCAGGGGGAATACCAGAGGGGATGCCAGGGGGGATACCAGGGGGATGCCAGGGAGGGGGTGAAAGGAAAGAGGTTTGTCCTTCTCTCACTGTCTCCCTCAAAGAGCTGTTATAAGTAAAAACATTGCAATGGAGTATCATTCAATCCACTCTGAATGACAATTCCTCTGGGATTAGCTTTGAGTCACGAAAATAATGTTATTAAGTTCTACAACTGCCTTCAACACAGGTATCATAGATGCATATTAAGCAAATGCAAAGGTGATCATTGATGCCTACAGTTTTGCCGCTGCCTTTATGCTTTGCAAGTGCATGAGAGGTGTTTTTGTTGACAAGCAATATTTCTTAGAAACTGGCATTCACAACATCCATGAGCACACAACTCATACTGACTTTGGCTCAAAGTAGGGTGACTCTTGACAGATTTGACATGGTGTCAAAAGTGGGAGGTGAAGATACTACTACTTGAGGGACTATTTTTAATCAATCAATTATAATAACTTATTAATTGATTAATTAATTCATCTATTTTGTTGCGATGGGACATCAACAGACCTGGAAGAAATCCTGGTACATCCACAAAGGTAATGATAGGAACATTGAATGCATCGCAGAAACGCACAAAACGGGCACCCTTGACAGAAGCATTGATGTCCAGGCATCCTATAAGAATGTATGAACAGCAAAACCATTTGAACTGTATAAATATTAATGTATGACAGATCACTACAGGGCCGTAGTTAGTATGAAGCTAACCAAGGGACTTACCTTGGTAAAAATTCTGAATTTATGTTACTTATATTTTTTCTTTCCTTCTGTGTGTGTCTTAAGAAGAATATATATTTTTTATTAATAAGCAATCTGTGTAGTTTCACAGAGAGGCATAAGCATATTTTTTTTGTTTCTCTAAGAGGCTATACATTGAAAAATAATAAATAAATGTTAAAGACATGTTTTATTATGTTCTTTTTTTTACACATTGCCTCGGTGACTCTAATTTTCATCTTATCAATAATCATTTGCCCGTTGTTGTCGACGATGATCAATAGTTTTAAATCTCTTCAATATACTTTTTTAATACATATATATAGTGTCTTTATTTCCTGTTTTCATATACATATATTTATACAACTTGTTTTAAATTACTAGTAGTCTTTTTAATATTATTATCAATATTCAATTTTTTGAAAATAATCTTAGTTGCAAATCAGTTATAAATAAACTATCTATCTATCTATCTATCTATCTAAGAATGTCACGTGGTAGGGGTATTAGGTGTGATGTTTCCAGCTGTGGCTGATCAATCCAATTCAGGCACAAAAGGCTCTGCCACATTCCAGACACTGAATTTCTTGAATTTTCATCTGGCTACATCCCATCTACATCCCATTTCTCTAATTTAACCTTTAAGAATGACCTAATTATGGCTTTGGTCAGAAAATGAAAAATTGGCTCACAGTGAAAGAGAATAACATGCAAAAATTACCATACCACTAAACTAAAATTGGAGCATTTCCAAAGAACATAATCAATTACACAGTATCTGTTCATCTAATAACTTAAACCCACAGCTTGTGATTCTGACCTGCAGCTTCTGTTGGCTGGTTGCCGACGACTCCCACAGTGCGGCCATTCATTCGTGCAAATCCCACTACAATGTTCCTGGCATAGTCAGGTGAAATCTCAAAGAACTCACCATCATCTACAATCTAAAATAAACAAATTGAAAACAGCAATTTAATTAATAATCAGGTAGCAGTGAGAAGAACTTTTCTGTACATAATGTCCATTAAGACATAAGATAAAGGATAAATTTAAAATTAATACCCTTAAAGAACCGAACCAAACAGAACAGAATCCTTTATTTAATTTTAGGCTCAGGGTAACCCTTTCAGATGCCTAAAAGCAAAAAGGGGCCCTCAGCACGATTACCTAAAGCAACAAATTTTAACACAACTTTACACAAAAATTCAAATCAAATTAAACTTTCCTCAGGAAATCAGTTCAAAAGCTTTTTGTAAGGACTCAAACCACCTTGATAGGCTGAAATCTCAGGCCACAGTGATGGCAATGCCAATTAATGAAAATGTCATTTGGAAAAATAATAAGTAAACATAAGTGTACCTAAATGCAACTTCACCATAATTTTCTCAATTGCCTAGTTGTGACAACTGTTTGGTATGGTTGTGGCCCAGCTATCCAGGGCTACAGTGGCAACTGTAGTGTCACAGTGATAACTTACAGGGTAAATGACGTCCAGTATGTCATAAGCCTTGGTTGAGTCAAAGGGCACTAGAGTGTCCAGATTTGGGATGGTCCGGTCACTACATTTAACAAAATATCAAGTCAGTAGGAATATACTGAGTAGACTTCAATGATTCTGAGGAATTGAAAATTTGAGGGGATAGCATATTGGGGATAATTTAAACAAGGAAATTTGCATAATTATAATTTATTATGTTTCAGTTACTTCATGTACCCTGCGGTTATGACCTGTAATTTTGATCTTACTGGTAATATTACATTATTGTGAGGAGAACATTGATGCTGGTTTAATCTATACCAAGGCATGAGTGAAAAACAATTTATACTGTAACAATGTTTTTACCATGGATCATCTGATTCCCTTATTGGAGATGGGTTCTTGTTACTTAATGGCAGGAAATCAAAGAATTCTCTCATCCTTGGATGAAACACAGACTGTTAGTCAAGAGTTTCTAAAATAACAAAAGGTTGAGCTGTTGAGGCTGGGGGCGGGGGCCGGGGAGGGAGCTAGGGAAGGAAGGAAGCAGAAAGAAAGGAAGCAGAAAGAAAGGAAGGAAGGCTAGTAACAGGCTGACTGCCGGCGGCAGGGTAACCAACTGACTGAGTGATCAAATAAGCAAACAGCTGGCTGAATGATTGACACGCTGACTAGTTGGCTGGTGGAATGAGAGGCAGGCTCACTCACTCACTTCCTGACAAAAATAATATATGCACTTATTGACTGAGTGGGAGGGCCGGACGGGAAAATATTTGGCTTGAGGTCATGCTGTACAGACCGGGCACAGCAAGGTCTGTGTGCCATGACAGAGAGCCAAATATTTTCCCATCCAGCCCGACCTGACTCAGTCAATAAGTGTTTTATCATATGGCCTCTTTACACTCTTCATGAGCATGAAGAAGATGAACTTTTTTACAAAAAAAATGACAAATTTGCACAGAAAATTGATCTAATAAGTTGTTTGTATTTGTTTTGTGGTTGTAAAATCAATTTACATGGTTAAACAAGATGAAATCCTCTAAATTAGTATTGCTCGAGCCATACATGTTCCTAACAGGGCCATACGGCTTTTTCTGGCCCTGCCTGCGCTTAAGGCATACTACCCTCATATGGGGATTTTCTCATAGTTTCATAATGAAAGTGCACATGGGGCTGTATGCATCATATGATTATAGACACTATGAGACCTAGATCCAAACTGTCTGAGATCAAATCAATTTGCACTTACGTTGCCAATGCTTCCACATCATTTTCAAAGGCCCCACAAGCAACCCCTGACACAGAGGTGTGTGTTTTTGCTCCTCCAAGTTCCTCTTGTGTCACATCTTCCTGAGTGACAGTCTAAAAATAACCAAAAAAGAAAACCACATAACTTGCTAGCAAAAGGATAGGGAGAGCTCCATATTGCAAAGCAAAGACAACGTCCACTGCTGGAATGCAATGACCAATGTGTACCCAAACAGCAACATGATTTTATCAGAAAATGTAACCTTAATTGTTAACAACAGAACTTCATAATTGCATTTTCAATGAAGATACATTTGTGGGAACAGGGCTTCTATTAATAGTAAAGGACAAGGGAACATTTGACAACATTAACACAGAGTTTGTAAGGAAATATGATACCACCTTACCAAAGATTATTGAAATATTTTAATGGTATTAATAAATCTGTTGCACTATTTAGCTTTAAAATGTAATTTCACCACATTGGGGGGGGGGGGACCAACTTTTCAATATTGCAAAATGTAATTAGGGTTGTGAAAATTTGTTGTAATAGGATTTGAAAGCTGGTTGCAAGAAAATTAGATTAAAATGCTATACATAGAAAAAAAAACAATTGAAGGCCTCGGAGCATAACCATCCTATGTCGAATTTTGGGTTGTTTTTCGATTTTGCTTGGATTTGTCTGAATTTCTGCATGTGAACTACAATTCGATGGAAACACATTGTATGGTATTTTTTTTGACTGATTCATCCAGAATCCAGAAATGCATTTTTTCTTACTAAGAAGATGTAATGCAACTTGCAAACCACTCCCATGGAAGGTTGGTTTCTTGGTGTACGTAAGAAAAAAATGCATTTCTGGATTCTGGATGAATCAGTCAAAAAAATACCATACAATGTGTTTCCATCGAATTGCAGTTCACATGCAGAAATTCAGACAAATCCAAGCAAAATCGAAAAACGACTCAAAATTCGACATAGGATGGTTATGCTCCGAGCCCTTCATATCTCTGGTGGAGTATGCTAATTAACAATGCCCAAGGGTATTCTTTGCGTGAAAGACTAAGCGCCAAATGCTCGTAACCGATTTAAGAGAACACAGAACGTTTCTGTTCAGTTAGACGTAATGCGCAATGTGTCGTTTTTGCTTAATCATAACACTCGACAAGCTCGCTTGGCACGAAAAACAGTGCACAATATTCGTGGTTGACTTAAAAAAAACAGCACACAGCAGCCTTGGTTAATCTCAGGTCAGCGCGCAAAGATTTTGTCCGACCTGAAAACAGCACTCACTCCGAAGAGATTCAGGGTTATTGTTGGGTTTAGGTTGGACTTAAAATTAGGGCTAGAGCGTCGGCTAGGGCTAGGGATAGGGTTAGGGATAGGGTTAGGGTTAGGGTTAGGGACATGGTTAGGGTTAGTGTTGATGTTAACGTCAACGCCAGCGTTAAAGCGCGGTTGTTTTAGTCCGAATCAGCTTGACTTAAGGGTTCGTCCGAGTCGAAAACAACGCCTAGTTGCCTTGGTTGACTCTAAGTTCTTTCGGAAAGGCTTTGGCCGATATAACACAGCGCTAAAGTCGGTTGTTTGTCTTAAATACAGCGTACATCTTAAATCCAGCGTACAAAAACCTCGGTTGATTCTAAATCAGTGCGCAAAAAGCTTGCCGACGGCTGAAAAATCACAAAATATTAAAGACGGCTGTTTTGACTTGAAGAAACTTTTTGCCAAGACAACTCCTATTGGTGACCTACAGCAAAAATTTGAGTTAATCAGATGTCCTAGAGCAAAAATTAAGAGTCCTAAGAGTACGCTGTTTTCCGTCATGTTTCGTTTACTCAGAACGTTGTGTTGCGTAGTAAATTAAAACTTGCGCGTGGTTTCGTCAGTTGAAACGTTTTTGATGGATTCATTTTCATCGTCAAGTGGAAAACAATGGAATGAAAATCTTATTAAAATTAACGTAAATGACGACAGTGAAAGAATTTGACAGAAATACTTAACTCTTTTGTGAAATTAACTTGGCTCCAAAACGTAAAAAAATTTGCATGAAATTCAATCCCTTTATCACGCGTGATGGATTGTCTCATCACAATGACTGTAGTCGCGCACAAATGTTTATCTCGCGTGAGAATACTTTTTGCTGTAGTTTATTAGCCTCCATAGAAGCAAAAAACCGAGGCGATCAACGCAAAAGTGATTTCTGTGTTAAAATTCGGCAGCGTGTTTACCAAATATTCATTCTCACTTGTTCATCAGTCACGGATATATCACGAACTAACAAGCGCGGATGTTACGGCAATTCACCGGTTTCGCAGAGGTTGTTGGTTCGAATCCCGTACAAGCGGTTTTTTTTTTTTTTTTTCGTTTTGTTTTGTTTTGTTTTTGTTTGTTTTTTTTTTTTGGTTTCACTACTGCTTAAGTTGTGTTCCTAACTGCGGCGATCGTTCACGTTATAATCCGTTGTTTACGTACATCTGATTCACACAGACGAATCGCGAGGAGTACCGCTTAATATTGCTTTGAATGTTTGCCGTGCGCGCCAATGCAACTCTTTTCCATGGATTGTGTTCAAGATACTCATCGAAAACGGGCAGACTTCACTTCGAGCCGAATGAATTTTCGGTAGCGTTTCCGAAGTTCGACTAACTATTCCACGGCTAACAGTAAAAGCAAGCTGCGATTTCATGTCACGATTGGTTTCAAAAAATGCGCTCTTCAAAATTAATGAACAATGGAAACCTCGGTGCAGCAGCTAGACAGTTTTCAAAGTTATTTTATAAGGTAGAGTTTTTACTGAAAACAAGTAATAATCTGCCCCAACCCACCGTCCCCCCGCGAGAGGTTTTGACTTCAGACAGCGCCCTGTTTGACCGCAATGAATTCTGGGATCATTGTCTGCTCCAAGTGCGAAGAACAACAACTCTTCAAACATACACTTTTCGCCCTTAACTCCAAAAACCACTCTCGCTTTCCCAGCTTTTAGCACCGCAACCTTTCAGAAATGGAACAAGACTAGCAACGACGCGCCGCTTTTGAGGCGAGAGTTGTTTTCAGACTTTTTCCGCCTGGCTTCTACTCTGTACCCCAAAACGCTAATATCTCATCGTGATTTGGTAAGCACAGAGAAAACACTAACTGGATTCTTTCAGAAGCGTTAAGAACTTGCGGATCTCCAGACTTTTCATGACGTCTTTCGATCACCAAGCGGGAAGGCAAACCGATAATGCAGTTAATACGTAGCGATCCGCAGCTCCAGCACTCACGTAAGTTTCGTATGCGATGAGCTTAATCGATGTTTTAACCGCCAAATTTATAGTCTACGTCACACTATCAAACAATCCTTTCTACCCGTCAATCATTTCACCTCCAGTTTTAGTTGTACTCCTCACAAATGTTCACATAATTCACGTATGAATATTAATACGGTACGCATGCAAATGAGCTTCACTTCAATTGAAGGCCTCGGAGCATAACCATCCTATGTCGAATTTTGGGTTGTTTTTCGATTTTGCTTGGATTTGTCTGAATTTCTGCATGTGAACTACAATTCGATGGAAACACATTGTATGGTATTTTTTTGACTGATTCATCCAGAATCCAGAAATGCATTTTTTCTTACTAAGAAGATGTAATGCAACTTGCAAACCACTCCCATGGAAGGTTGGTTTCTTGGTGTACGTAAGAAAAAATGCATTTCTGGATTCTGGATGAATCAGTCAAAAAAATACCATACAATGTGTTTCCATCGAATTGCAGTTCACATGCAGAAATTCAGACAAATCCAAGCAAAATCGAAAAACGACTCAAAATTCGACATAGGATGGTTATGCTCCGAGCCCTTCATATCTCTGGTGGAGTATGCTAATTAACAATGCCCAAGGGTATTCTTTGCGTGAAAGACTAAGCGCCAAATGCTCGTAACCGATTTAAGAGAACACAGAACGTTTCTGTTCAGTTAGACGTAATGCGCAATGTGTCGTTTTTGCTTAATCATAACACTCGACAAGCTCGCTTGGCACGAAAACAGTGCACAATATTCGTGGTTGACTTAAAAAAAACAGCACACAGCAGCCTTGGTTAATCTCAGGTCAGCGCGCAAAGATTTTGTCCGACCTGAAAACAGCACTCACTCCGAAGAGATTCAGGGTTATTGTTGGGTTTAGGTTGGACTTAAAATTAGGGCTAGAGCGTCGGCTAGGGCTAGGGATAGGGTTAGGGATAGGGTTAGGGTTAGGGACATGGTTAGGGTTAGTGTTGATGTTAACGTCAACGCCAGCGTTAAAGCGCGGTTGTTTTAGTCCGAATCAGCTTGACTTAAGGGTTCGTCCGAGTCGAAAACAACGCCTAGTTGCCTTGGTTGACTCTAAGTTCTTTCGGAAAGGCTTTGGCCGATATAACACAGCGCTAAAGTCGGTTGTTTGTCTTAAATACAGCGTACATCTTAAATCCAGCGTACAAAAACCTCGGTTGATTCTAAATCAGTGCGCAAAAAGCTTGCCGACGGCTGAAAAATCACAAAATATTAAAGACGGCTGTTTTGACTTGAAGAAACTTTTTGCCAAGACAACTCCTATTGGTGACCTACAGCAAAAATTTGAGTTAATCAGATGTCCTAGAGCAAAAATTAAGAGTCCTAAGAGTATGCTGTTTTCCGTCATGTTTCGTTTACTCAGAACGTTGTGTTGCGTAGTAAATTAAAACTTGCGCGTGGTTTCGTCAGTTGAAACGTTTTTGATGGATTCATTTTCATCGTCAAGTGGAAAACAATGGAATGAAAATCTTATTAAAATTAACGTAAATGACGACAGTGAAAGAATTTGACAGAAATACTTAACTCTTTTGTGAAATTAACTTGGCTCCAAAACGTAAAAAAATTTGCATGAAATTCAATCCCTTTATCCCGCGTGATGGATTGTCTCATCACAATGACTGTAGTCGCGCACAAATCTTTATCTTGCGTGAGAATACTTTTTGCTGTAGTTTATTAGCCTCCATAGAAGCAAAAAACCGAGGCGATCAACGCAAAAGTGATCTCTGTGTTAAAATTCGGCAGCGTGTTTACCAAATATTCATTCTCACTTGTTCATCAGTCACGGATATATCACGAACTAACAAGCGCGGATGTTACGGCAATTCACCGGTTTCGCAGAGGTTGTTGGTTCGAATCCCGTACAAGCGGTTTTTTTTTTTTTTCGTTTTGTTTTGTTTTGTTTTTGTTTGTTTTTTTTTTTTTTGGTTTCACTACTGCTTAAGTTGTGTTCCTAACTGCGGCGATCGTTCACGTTATAATCCGTTGTTTACGTACATCTGATTCACACAGACGAATCGCGAGGAGTACCGCTTAATATTGCTTTGAATGTTTGCCGTGCGCGCCAATGCAACTCTTTTCCATGGATTGTGTTCAAGATACTCATCGAAAACGGGCAGACTTCACTTCGAGCCGAATGAATTTTCGGTAGCGTTTCCGAAGTTCGACTAACTATTCCACGGCTAACAGTAAAAGCAAGCTGCGATTTCATGTCACGATTGGTTTCAAAAAATGCGCTCTTCAAAATTAATGAACAATGGAAACCTCGGTGCAGCAGCTAGACAGTTTTCAAAGTTATTTTATAAGGTAGAGTTTTTACTGAAAACAAGTAATAATCTGCCCCAACCCACCGTCCCCCCGCGAGAGGTTTTGACTTCAGACAGCGCCCTGTTTGACCGCAATGAATTCTGGGATCATTGTCTGCTCCAAGTGCGAAGAACAACAACTCTTCAAACATACACTTTTCGCCCTTAACTCCAAAAACCACTCTCGCTTTCCCAGCTTTTAGCACCGCAACCTTTCAGAAATGGAACAAGACTAGCAACGACGCGCCGCTTTTGAGGCGAGAGTTGTTTTCAGACTTTTTCCGCCTGGCTTCTACTCTGTACCCCAAAACGCTAATATCTCATCATGATTTGGTAAGCACAGAGAAAACGCTAACTGGATTCTTTCAGAAGCGTTAAGAACTTGCGGATCTCCAGACTTTTCATGACGTCTTTCGATCACCAAGCGGGAAGGCAAACCAATAATGCAGTTAATACGTAGCGATCCGCAGCTCCAGCACTCACGTAAGTTTCGTATGCGATGAGCTTAATCGATGTTTTAACCGCCAAATTTATAGTCTACGTCACACTATCAAACAATCCTTTCTACCCGTCAATCATTTCACCTCCAGTTTTAGTTGTACTCCTCACAAATGTTCACATAATTCACGTATGAATATTAATACGGTACGCATGCAAATGAGCTTCACTTCAATTGAAGGCCTCGGAGCATAACCATCCTATGTCGAATTTTGGGTTGTTTTTCGATTTTGCTTGGATTTGTCTGAATTTCTGCATGTGAACTACAATTCGATGGAAACACATTGTATGGTATTTTTTTGACTGATTCATCCAGAATCCAGAAATGCATTTTTTCTTACTAAGAAGATGTAATGCAACTTGCAAACCACTCCCATGGAAGGTTGGTTTCTTGGTGTACGTAAGAAAAAATGCATTTCTGGATTCTGGATGAATCAGTCAAAAAAATACCATACAATGTGTTTCCATCGAATTGCAGTTCACATGCAGAAATTCAGACAAATCCAAGCAAAATCGAAAAACGACTCAAAATTCGACATAGGATGGTTATGCTCCGAGCCCTTCAATTATCATCAATCCTCTTGCATGTTGTCTAATTTTACCTTGACTACATCTGGTCCAGTTATGAACAAATAGGATGTATCCTACAAAACAAATAGAGAATTTAGTCAGGAGGTTATAAATGAATACCTCTCGCTACAAACAATAGTCCAAGGGCTCTTTACCACATGTACTTACCATGGCCAATCAACTCAGCTTATAAAATCAAAAGTTAGTTAACCCTCATGCCTCAATGGTGACCAAAGACGATTTCTCCTTTCAATACTACTACTGAACAGTACTTGATCCAACATACAAGTTATGAGAGTAAAGAATACAATCACCAAAGATGAAATGTTCTAATGTTTCAAAAATTTCTCTCCACTAGTACCATAGGAATATTTCATTTTGCTTGTGAAATGAAAGAATAACTGGAATATTGATATGCACATTCCAGTTATTCTTCTGTGAAATGTCGGCAAATTAATTGAAGGGCTTGGAGCATAACCAACCTTTGTTGAATTTTACGTCGTTTTTCGATTTTGCTCAGATTGTCTGGTATATTTTTCACCAATTTTTTTTTTTCCGTTTTGGAGATCTATACATGTATGTGTGTAAAAAATGCATTTTTCCTTGCATACACACAGAAACCAACCTTCCATGAGAGTGGTTTGCAAATTGCATTACATCTTCTTTCAATAGAATTGCAGTTCACATGCAAAAATTATGTGGACAAATCCGAGCAAAATTCAAAAACAACCTAAAATTCAACATAGCAGTGAAAACGTGAAGCTTGTGGGATGTGGCTGGAGTGACAAGGATATACCTCACAAATTAATGTGATTTGGTAAGCTGAAGCCACTCTAAAGGCACTAAGGCCACATGGTAGCGGGCATTACCCCTTAAATCTACCAAAGCAAAGATTGAGCCTAAGCATTAGCAGCCATGGACAGCTGTTTCGGCCTTGTTAGGCCTCATCAGCATGGCATAGCTAATGCTCAGGCTCAAGTACCCACATATCCATAAAACAAGCAGTGAAAACGTGAAGCTTGTGGGATGTGGCTGGAGTGACAAGAATATACCTCACAAATTAATGTGATTTGGTAAGCTGAAGCCACTCTAAAGGCACTAATATATACTAATGTATAAGGATATACTAGTATATCCTTGTCACTCCAGCCACATCCCACAAGCTTCACGTTTTCACTGCTTGTTTTATGGATATGTGGGTACTTGAGCCTGAGCATTAGCTATGCCATGCTGATGAGGCCTAACAAGGCCGAAACAGCTGTCCATGGCTGCTAATGCTTAGGCTCAATCTTTGCTTTGGTAGATTTAAGGGGTAATGCCCGCTACCATGTGGCCTTAGTGCCTTTAGAGTGGCTTCAGCTTACCAAATCACATTAATTTGTGAGGTATATCCTTGTCACTCCAGCCACATCCCACAAGCTTCACGTTTTCACTGCTTGTTTTATGGATATGTGGGTACTTGAGCCTGAGCATTAGCTATGCCATGCTGATGAGGCCTAACAAGGCCGAAACAGCTGTCCATGGCTGCTAATGCTTAGGCTCAATCTTTGCTTTGGTAGATTTAAGGGGTAATGCCCGCTACCATGTGGCCTTAGTGCCTTTAGAGTGGCTTCAGCTTACCAAATCACATTAATTTGTGAGGTATATCCTTGTCACTC
>JAEMWC010000054.1:1325000-1360000 GCA_016490735.1 Pachyseris speciosa | reverse complement strand
CCTCATGGAAGTACTACTAATAAAAATTAATTGTTATTGCTTGGGGTTAGCCCGAGCTTAGAAATGCAGTTGGCGAACAAAACGACTTTGCTCATAACACGCATGCTCAGTGTTACGTCATCAATGGGACCGCACCCAAACTTTCTTCAGTCACCATTTTGAATGCCCCAAGAGTGCGCCACAGTGAAAAGAGGTTTTAAGTGTGGTAAATAAGTGTTCTTTGCTTGCTTGACATCTTTTACTTTTGATAGCATTTTTTCTGTACTTGTTACAATCTAGCTTTGTTGCTTACCCATATTTACCCGTGTATAGTGCGCACTTTTTTCCAAAGTTTTTGTTAATGAAACATGGCGTGTTATACACGGAACCTTTTGTTTGTTGATCGCTTCCCTCATTTACATACGCGTGTGGTTAACAAAGGATACATAAGACAATAAAAAAGACTTCAAAAGGCTGTTGTCCATGACGTTGTTATAATAAACAAGCAAATAACCTATCACAGTTGCTTTTAAATTACTGCCGATAAACTGGCTGGAGATATTCTGTGAACAGACGCCAAAAATTTGCATACAGACCAAACAAAATATCCTCTTAATTAAATATGGTAACGAAACGCACATTTTATGAGCCAAAGTTAGTTCGAAATTATTTTGCTCAAAGTACAGCAGCTCAGAACAAAGACAAAATAAATGAGGTATATTTTGCAGAGGCTTTACAAGATTTAAAATCTTTTGTCAACTGAAAATTGTCAGAGACGCATTTCACAGGAGATGATTATCTTTACTTCTCACCGTGTTACGCTTGATTGAACAGATCACACCACGATCATTTGTTAGCATTCAGATACGTGAAAACATAAAGTGTCAGCGAATGAAAGTGAAAATTTTTACACAGCAACAACAAAGAGTCTTTGAGCATATGAGAATTCCTGTAACGGGTGTCTAAATCATTCTCTTGTGCCGTCTCAATCTTCGGGAATACACTTTCTTATCAGAGTCTCATCAGATAAAACAGTTTTGGTTGCCTTTTGTAAGGGTGACCCAAAAACATTGACCCCTGGTCCATGGACCCCACTACTGACCGGGTCCATGGACTACTTTATGGACTGGTCCATGGACTACCTCTACTGACCCCCATTACTGACTCCCCTAAAAAACACAACAGTAACAAAAAATAGCAACTAGAGATTTGCTTGACTTACTGTTTGTCTGGATAGGCCACTCATGCGTGCGAAATTTCAACTATTACGCTGCACAAATATTGTTGCTGTATTGCCTTGTTGTGATGCAAAAGTTGCGGCTTAATTTTCATATGTGAATTATTCTGTTAGCAGTAGTTTCCCTTCTCTATCATTCATAACAAAGTTGCCCTGTTTAAAGATTTGGCAACTAAACTCATAACAGCGAAATGGACATCGGTATATCTTTCTTTGCCGAAGGAGCACTATTTTGTGAAGCCTGGATTAATGAACCCGCAGGGGAATGAGCCGAACAAAATGGCGGAGGTAAATAATACACAAGGACAGTACTCTTTGTCAGCTCTCAACCTCATTTGCAATTTGGCGATATTTCGAAGTACTTCGGCCCTCTATACGTCACCAAAGTGTGAAGGAGGCAGCAATATTTGTGCAGTGTAATAGTTGAAATATCGCCCACAGGTGGCCTATCCAGACAAACGGTATGTCAAACCTCAAGTTGTCATTTTTGCTATCATTATGTTTTTTTTAGGGGGTCAGTAGTGGGGGTCAGTAGAGGTAGTCCATGGACCAGTCCATAAAGTAGTCCATGGATCCAGTCAGTAGTGGGGTCCATGGACCGGGGGTCAGTGTTTTCTGGTCACCCCTTTTGTAATTAAAAAATTAATGATCCCGGTACATGAAACACAAGCTTAACAAAAGTCAGAACAACCTAATAGTGACTGAAAGCTTTTGAATATCAGAGAAATTTTAACTGGAACAGGTGAGAGTTTTTTTTTTAATCAATGACTTAACCCGAACCGGCAGAGAATTTGTATGTTTTTCGCAACTAGATAACTCCAGCTGTTCGATTGGGTGAGAATTTTCTCTGACCAAATGGTGGTTATTTTAACAGATAGGTATACTGCTATTTATTTTATTTTTGGAAAATTTGTCTAGAAAAACAGGGTGCGCATTATATACGGGTAAATACGGTATTTACGAGCAAATACTGGAGATATGAAAGCTTTTACACGTGTAAACAAACCAGTGTTAAAATTAACATCTCAAAACAAACCATCATTTGAGCCACTGAAACTAAGAAACAAACGTGTATCAAAACAGAGTACAACATCAAAGCCTTCTAAATCTAGAAATTTATGTACATTGAAATTAACTAAACCCAGAGCAAAGAATATAGCATCAGAACCAAGTCAACTCTAGCGAAACCTCCACTGGAGCCGACTACAGGATGTGACAGCAAAACATCGCCACAAAGCACTCAAACTAAAGCTGATAAATGGGATACTTTTGTTTCTGATTTGTGCTATTTTTTGAACGAACCTTTGAGGAAGTAATACAGCCTATTCTGTTGTGGCAGAATCTGTTTCTCTCAAAACGTGCAGGTCACGATTTGACAAGTTTATTTACTACGAAAACACGAGTAACAGAAGTCTTGTATCTCGAAGACGGGCGCGTGAACCCAGTAGGATTTGTGTCAAAAAGAAAACTAAGGCGAATCTGCAAAAAAATTCATCAGTAAAGATGTTCCAAGATCTTCAAGAATTCATTTGTATGTTAAAACTGCCTTTGCTTGCCATAGTTTTATTGATAGGAATAACAGAACGTGTATGATAGGGCGCTTGTGGTCAAAGCATGAACTGAGGTGAAAAAATGAGAAATTGAACCCAGGGGGGGTACTCGAAGTATACATGACGAGGGGGGGTCCGACATATTTTTTTGGGTTGGAAATTTACACGCTTGGTATTTTTTGGGTCAAGAGATCAGTCAAGTATTTTTTTAGGTCTTAAAAAAATACGTGTGTATTTTTTTGGGTCACATCTCCGAGAGAACTTTTCATTGCAATCAGTGGATCAGAATAATATTCATTCGAACTTTTTTTCAGCAAGTGTGCAACTGTTTGTTGAAAAAATCAGTATTGAGGTATTTTAGTCTTGTATTTTGTTTTGGGTAGGATATTTTGATGCCAGGTATTTTTTGGGTCTAAAATTTCAGGCTTGTGTATTTTTTGGGGTTTGCAATATGAAGCTCCGTCAGACCCCTCCATCACGTATACTTTAAGTACCCCCCCTCCCCCCTGAGAAATTGAAGTGCAAATTGAAAGAGGGACAATATCCCAAAATGGAACCGTACTCTAATATCGGTGTTTACAAGACTCAAAATCATAGGATAAATCATTGCCGCTTTATCCTTCGACCATTAATTTTGAAATCTCATATTTGTGTTCACGACCCTTTGATCTTGGTTCTTATGTTAAACGACAAGTGGCAATGACAACATTACACGTCCTCTCCAAGCTACATCCTGCAATTTTCCCCAAGCTAAAAGCCATTATAGCTCTTATTATTATTATTATTATTATTATTATTATTATAATTATTATTATTATTATTATTATTATTAAATTATTAGTTAAGAAACAGTGAAAACAATGCAAACTACAATGCTACTTTATGTTGAAGGAAATATTTTTGTTACACCTGCAACAATAAGCTTATTGATGAGCTTATTGACGTTCAGTCTTATTTTAGTGCAAAGGCTGTAAATTAAAATAATATTGCCCCTTTTATTGTATGGTTGTTTCAGAAAAGAATCTTACAGCCCTCCTGAGCAGCCTGGAAAACTAAAGATTCAATTATATTAATCTTACTTGGCTAAAAAGAAAGCAGACTCGTCCATTGATTGTGCCCTGTCCAGTCACCACACTATCTCCAGTGAACTATAAACCATAAATTACAGTGTACTGATAAAAGAACAATATTAAGATCAGTTTTCCCTTTCTCATTTCATCTCTTACAATGATCTGTGTTCTGTAGCACTGACCTGCATCCAAATTCTCTTTACAATATCACTACTTGACAAAGTATACAGGTTGTGAGAATGAAGGAAACAATCACCAAAAAAATTCAAACATCCCCTAACTGAAACACAATAAGAACCATGCATACAGAGAACATTTTTATCTACTCTCAAAATTGATAATAAACTAACATAGTTTTTTTAGCCTGTCATGGTAGCTGCTGAGAGAAAAAAAATTTTGAAGCGGTTTTTGCTGTTGAGTTTATACAGCACAAATTTTCCGTGAACTTTGTGCTGCTCCAAGAAACAATAGTCCTGACAAGATCCTTACTGGCCAAATTCTCTAGGATTCTGAGTGTACATAGATACTACATTATGATGGATTCTGTAGAGTTCTACCTGACAGTACCTATCCAAGACTACAAAAACTCTGCAACTTTACACTAATTTATTATTAACATAAGATTAGGCCACTTGTTCCCACAGACTTATCCCCTCTCTTCTCCTCTCCTCTCTTCTCCTCCAAGAAACAAAGGGATGCAAAACTCTCCACAAAATATGAAAATATCGTAAAACCAAAGACTGTCCATGAAAGTTCTCACCTTTTGGTTTTCCATTCCAAATTCTGTGCAGTTGTGTTCCATAAACATGTCATATTCAACAAATGAATCTGGATCACACAACAACTTGATTCTTTCCCTGGCAGTCAATTTACCCTATAAAATAAAGTGCATATAAGTGAGGCCCTGTTAGGAGGGTCTTTTATGTCCCCGTCTGAATTTCAAACGTTTACATGTCACAATTTTAGAAGGACAGCATGTCGCTGTTGAAATTTCATGCAACTGATGTCGATGTTGCAATTTTGGAAAGTTTGGAATGTTTCTCAGGTCATTTCTCCAACAAAAATGCATTGCTGTAATGCAGGGGTTGTAACTCAGTGCATTTCCACACAGAAGACTGACAGAATGATTAACTTTTTGAAAATACAAACTCATTCTCAATGTTCTCCTCTGCCCGATTACCATCAAGTCGCTGTCTTATTTAAACTCAGCAATGTTGCCGTCTATTTTGCTTTTATTTTTGTCACTGTCGCCATTTCATGAAAGCGGTCTTGTCGTTCATCGTCATTTCATTTCCTTCATGTCACCGTTTCAGAGTGGTGTCGCCTGTCGGAATTTACCCTAACAGGGCCTCATAAGTACCAGTAAAGTACAAAATAATGTATGCCGGAAAAAGTGGCTCTGCTCATTTTAATGTGTTCTCAAAGAAAACTGAAAGATCCAAAGAAGTAGATTTCCCATGCAAACACCCACCCACCCCAACAAACACACTCTTCCCCACACACACAACATCAACTCATCCTCATCCCTCCACGGGTCGGTACAAAACGTGGACCCCCTTCTGGACCCCCATCTGGACCCCTTCTGGACCCCCTTCTGGACCCCCTTCTGGACCCCCTTCTGGACCCCTCGATTTTTCTGTTGAAAAATAATAAAATGATATTTAACAGTCTTCGCTTTGGATTTCAACTTCAGCGTTTATCTAACATTTGCGAGAAAATTCTATTTTATTAAAGTATTTGGTAACAACAACAAAAGTCAGCAACGCAAATTCAGCGAAATTCAAAGCAAGTCTTTCTTGGGATGAAAATGGCAACTGGCTGTGGTAATGTTCGCGATTATTGTAATACTGTCTGTAACTATCAACGAACCGGCCGAAGTTGAAATCCAAAGCGAAGACTGTTAAATATCATTTTATTATTTTTCAACAGAAAAATTGAGGGGTCCAGAAGGGGGTCCAGAAGGGGTCCAGATGGGGGTCCAGAAGGGGGGTCCACGTTTTGTACCGACCCTCCCTCCACTCCTAATTACCCATCCCAAAAATCTATCATCTTTAGTCTATTCACTGTTGAATTTCCACATTTCATCTTATTGCCATCATTAGCTTCAAATCACCTCTAACAGCCTCTCGAAAGCGAAAAAGAGTGAAGTAAATTTCAAAAGTAAACCTTACTTTTCTGTGTTGGGTGTCAATCCTCTTCTGGCCACCGCCAACAAGGGCTTCGTCTTGCTTCTTTTCGATCCTCTGCAAAACGCTTCCAGAGCAAGCTCTAACGACCTAAAGCATTTTTCCAAAAATGCGCTTCATGAGATCCAGAAGTCTTGAAAAGAAACCCGGATGAAATGGGATAAAAAGACCTCAAAATTTTCCCAGCCTTGCAGACAGTGGACATCGCCATGACTTCTGTTATGATGTTGTTGCCTAATGGGGGTGGGGTAAGGAATTGACCATATCCAAGAAAAATTTCGTTTATTCCATTATCTAACTAAATATATTTTTGAAATGTTTATTTGCACGTAACGTTATCATATACAAAAAATATACGAAAGCACAATACGAAAGCACTGGAATAAATCAGAAATAAATGTACTTGCAAAAGCACCTCCCCCGCTGGGGAATATTTGCCGAAAATTGCGCACGTGCTGCGAGACATGCAACAAAAACAACACATGCTCAGTTTAGACTATTGTCACTGACTATACTGAGCGAGGGCTCAGAAAAATTAAACTGCAGAGAGATGAACTGGAAATTTACAATTAGCAATTTAAATACGTCTTATAATCGTTTTAACAGCGAAAGGACGCGTTGTAAGCTTCGCCAGAATGAACGCTACAACGTTGTATGTGGAAGCTTGCAAATGCATGCTGTCTCTTGAAGCTGGAAGCCAAGTGCAAGCTGTTTGGGATCAACTTTTCAATCTTCTCCCCAAACTTCGCCAAGCTCTGACATGCCGTGTTTGCCGTCGTTTGTTGGTGGATCCGTACGGATCTCACAGTTGTGAGCATCATGTTTGCAAAGGTTGCCTTCGGAAGAAGCGATCATTGAACCCTGGATGTCGATGGTGCACAAATCTGGAAAAGTTATCAGAGGACAAACAAACGCGAATCGTGCTCGCTTGTTATCAAAAGCTTTGTGAATTCATCGCTCATAAAGTCCCCGGTGCCCAAAGATTTTCGATCACGACTCAAAACGGCGAGTACAACAAAATCTTTGCGATCATTCAGGAGGCCGTCACAAGCCCGATTTCATTAGCTCAACCTCCAAACCAGCCACCACAACACGTACCCGCAAACGCCAGTGACAGGGAATCGAATTCCAAAATTTCCAGTTCGGGCGGGAATTTTAACATGGCGTCAGAATCACGTGTCAACGAGCCGAAACTTCCGGCGGAAGTAAAACGTCTTGTGCCAAAATTGCCAAATGTGGCAAAGCTTTTGGCTCCACAGCCATTGGCAGGTGGAAATCAAAAAGATAAAAAGAAGAAAAGAAAACCATTCAAAGGGACTTACTATAATTACGGTAAAAAGAAAAAGACTTCTCTGAGGCACAGTGTGAGTGCACCAGATCTTTCGTGTAGTTCTGAAATGACAAACAGAGTTCAAAATAGCATGGTTTCACTGGATTTCAGAAGCAGTGACTGTCCTCCAGAAATTTCAGATGAGAGGGAGGTAGAAAGTGAAGAAATTGTAGTTGTAGATAATGCAGAACCTGAACTGAAAGTAGAGGTACGAAAAGAAAAAACAGTTGTAACTCCACCTGGGAAGAAAAAAAGTAGAGGTAAGTTGAAGAGGTGTTCCTGTGGGACGTCAACAAAGTTCCTTAGTCCCAGGTGCGTTACACCGCGATGCCCATGTTTCAGTGATGGAGGATCGTGCGAATGTTGCCCCTGTTTAAATTGCGGGAATCCTTTTAATAACAACAATGAAAAGTTACTGCCAGAGGATGGGTGTAAAGCAAGGTTTGTGGATGGAACTGTTAACGATTGAGAGGTGTGCCACAGTTGATTCTAAAGATTGATCTGTTACAAGAATGCTCTGAGTTATACAAGGTGCCAGCATTTCAATGTAGATTTATCAGACAAACACTAACAACTCAGCAGTAAAACTCTGCTTTTAACCAAGGGATCAAAGATGTAAATAAGCCGAGTTTTTCAAGTCTGGTTTTGAGATCCAGATTGTCACAGACATAAAGTGGTTTCCTTTAAGCTGAATACACAATGTACTACAATAACAGTTTCAATGTACAGGGAAAAGCGTGTGCATAATTACCTCTGTGGAAGGATCAACATTGACACAATAATTTATGTGGTATCACTCAAGAGTGACTAATCCTGGATCTGATTTTCTGTCTGAGACATACATTGTATTCTGTGACTTTCAGGGGGTGAAGAGTGTTATGCAGATGCTTCACTATCCTGGCTTGACTTCCTGGATTACTTTTGAACACCACTGAGAACTGCATGGACCAGAGCATCGCTGCTGCAGAAATTTAAACAAAGAATTATTAGAACATGCATGTGGCCAATGATAATATGACCATATATACTACCACTCAAGAATGGACTTGCCAGACTTTCCTCTTGGGACCCTGTTTTTCTGAACCTTTAAGGCTCTGTTAACACCATACATTGAATCTGGGTCGCAAGGACACTGTGAACAAAAAAGCATGTGCTAAAGCACTTTTACAACTGTAAAATTGTGGACTTGTTCTATAATTTCTTATGAACATTGCGCTGCTAACTTAGCAACGTTTATATCACACTGTTTCCAGAGTTTTATATCATAATTGCAGTGTTATAATCTTCTTGTACATACACAAATGTAGTCATCTACCTTGTGCACTAATCAAAGTTTAGCCTGTGGGGGAGGGCCCAGGCAGATGTGGAGCAATTGAGTTTTGTCACCATCCCCACGCTTGTGCATTTGATAGTATGGAGCTAGATAACTCACCTTGTGATGGAACTTGACCTTATCTGACCCTTTTTGCCCAAGGGGGGTGGGGTGTTGATCAAATGTTTACATGTATGACTCAATGTCCCATATCTCGCTAATCAGGCGAATGGTAAATTTAAAAAACTTGAGTTATCTTAGTCTTAGACACGTTTGCTTTGAGAGAAAAAAACATTCAGTTTTGGTACAATCAGTGGCCATCCCTCTCTGGGCATAGCATTGATAGGTGCTATAACTCTTGAGAAGCTAGGCTTAGTGCTAGAAGGGAGTCTTTGTTTATTAGTTTGTTTGTTCTCAAGTAAGGCTGTTTTTAAATGAGACACTAGGTCAGGATTTTCTTGTTGTTACTTGTACCTGAAGCCATTTCACCTGCTGTAGAATTATTAAAAGCTGTTTAAACATTGGCGAATATAGCCTCCTTCGCAGACGCTCTGTTGGCTTGTCGCGCAATCTTTCCTCCCTCACGTGATGAATCCCTGAGGACGTCTGCATGGGAGGCTATAGTGAATATGAACAACAAGTACATTGGAGATGACCAAGCTACAGTATTGATTTTTTCAGATTTTGAATTTACAGAAAAAGGGTGATGAAGCCTTGTGCAGTTTATGCTTTTCGGTTAGAGCCCATTTTCTCTTAAGCTAAATGACACCCAAATTTGTAGCTTACTTTCTTTGAAATTTATGAGAAAGTTTAGTCTGGTAAATCAATAACTTCCTTCATTATTGAAGATGTGTTATCTTCTTGTTGGCTCTAATGTGTATATATTTATTGTAATAATTATTATTGTAACCCTTTAACTGTTTAATTTGAGAGGAATATTTGTTTTAATGTGAGACATTTTCTCTTCACCAATCATATCCTCTATTCTAGTGACCATTATGTTTGATCATTTAGTGGTGTAAGGAGATATTAGATTCTTATAGCTGTTGTGGTTGGAAATAGTTCTTATGCATTTATGATTTAGCTGTCATTGTCAGACTATATGTGAACATGGAACAAACTAGATCATGATTGCAAGTATATTACTTACCACTATCATAACTGAAGGACCAGATACAAAGCAGGTGAAAGTGACAGTTCCTACAGACTGATTGGCCCACAGGCTAGTTTTCATGCCGGCAACAGGCCTGCACTGTACTTATTGTGTGATTTGAAGGCTTGAACTTGCAAAGTAAGTGTGTGACTTTACTGAAGTGAATGCATGGTTTCTTTTGAAAGTCTAAGCAAAAGAAATCAACCATTCATCAGTTCCTATTTGTCTCTGTTACTTGAGGTTCAGGCAAAAGTTGTACACTGATTTGATCAGTCCAGGCCTTGAGGGAACAAAATGAGTGCAGAAGCTCATCTAATACAAATCCCAGTATGTATGCTAAAGTAGAGCAAGCTCAGAGAGATTTGGATTTTAAGGCCAAAACATGATACATGCTGCGTTTGCACAATACCCTTTATTACTGGTTTATTAATGTGGCTAAATGAAATTTAGGCTAAGTTAAGCTCAAGACAATGCCGGTCAGCAGTCTTCCCATGTACTGGACACAGGGGTGGCCTGGGAGTTTCTGCAGGGGCACTTTGTGACGCCTTCATGCAGTTGTTTTCATCGCCTTGTTCGTCCAAAGGTCATTCGCTGTTTGATCGAGCGTGGCTGCAGTTAGCTGTTTTTTCGATGCTGTGTTATTTTTGCTCCCACTCCCTCCCCCTTCCTTCTCTATGGTAAGTATGAGGTAAGTATTCCACTGATTAGTTCAGTGTGACGGTGCCAGGTGGTGGCCGTTCGCAGGGTTGCCATGGATACCTCCTTGCTGCCAAGTTCAGCCCAGCTCCACAACCTCTCAGGCACCTGTTAGCTCATCATGAGTTTAATCATTATTAATTACTTGAAAAGTCTTAGTTTGAAAAGATTTATGCCTTCTGGTCAATTTCTGTGCACCTCAGTAAATGAAAATGTTAGTGTAGATTTGTATAGCTCACCTCTTCACTGTACTTTCCATTTCTTGAAATTCTGTTATGTATTTATATTTATTTACAGATCCATTTTAAAAGTTTGAAGACTAGCCATAGGACATAAAGTAGAAGTTTGTAACCATCGGTTAGTGTAGAGACTGATTTTTCTTAAACAATTTTGTTTTAACAGTTTCTCTTTTTATTGCATCAAATACATATTTAGATTATTAGATTATATGCCTGTAGCATATTATTATTCCCTGGCCATGCATTCAGTGCTTTATTGCTTGCCTTCTTGTGTTTGGCAATTTGGGTCTCTCCAAAATTTTTGTATTATCAACACAGCAACCCTCTGTAATATGAAGCATTTTGCATTTGCACACTCACTGGTCGTAAAGTAGCAAGCTGATGTAAAGTGCTTTAAATCACTAACATTTGCCATTTTACGCAGCGAGGAGGTAAGCTAAAATTTCTTTTGAATTTGCATAGCAGTATTCCATACAATGTTTCACATTTGGTATCCTCATATGTTTTCCTAGCCTGCACAACAGGCGTTATTGTGGGCACTCAGGTGGGTTTTTGGATGCGCATGTGAAGCACAAGACCTCCCCTCGCATGTCTCATGCTTCGCCCGTGCCCCAAAACCCGCCAGAGAGCCTCCAATAATGCCCTTTGTGCCGGGGGTCTAAATCCGCGGGGCTCCAAATTTGCTGCTATAAAATTGTAAATTAAACAGTAAAAGACAAGCAAGATTGGTTACACGGTGAGGAATATACATTTAAACCAAAATTTTGGGAGGCACAGCTTTCCTTTATCAGGGTGTTACAGAGTATGACCCAAAGATAAAACTATGTTAATAAAATATGATACTATAGTTAAGGCAAACAATATAACGTTAATTCTTCGCCGTCCAAAGTAGCCTCCTACGCAGACGTTTGTTTTGCGTGACGAGCCAAAAGAACGTCTGCGTAGGAGGCTATGCGCTTCTGTCGCCGTGTAACCAGCATTGTTTGTTTGTTTTTTTTTTTGTTGTTGTTTTTAGTTTTGATTTTGTTGTTGTTGTTGTTGTTGTTTTACCGTTTGATAATTCTTAATCTCAGGGTAATGATAAAATTTTCTATGAACGGATTTTGTTTTTAAAAACAGGCTCAGGGTTTGAAGGCCTCGGCGACACACCCCTACCTAAACTACCTTTAAATGCGCTCGCTCGCGATGCAAAACTTGTCCTTTCATTCAAAACACTGACAAAATAACGGGCCCTAAGCGATCTGTTAAGATCACTGATCGTTTCACGTGTACCTCCGCAAATGTTAACTATTGCATAACCTGCACATTATGCAAAAAGTTCTACATCGACGAAACAGCTGAAACAGGAAGACGACTAGGTGACCGATTCCGAGAACATCTTCGTGATGTTGAGAAAGATGACAAAGACGCATCCAAACCTGTCGCTCGGCATTTTAATCTCCCTAACCATTCCAAACAACACATGTCGATCTCCGGCCTTTCCCTACATCAGGTACCACGGAAAGCCGTAAAAATCTCGAGCAAAAACTGATCTTTCAAATTGGCACTCTTAATCCCCATGGTATTAACGAGCGCTTTTCATTCAATTAATTTATTCCTGTTTTTCACGTTACCATGTTACCACCAATAGCGTAGCTCCATTTTCTGTATATAAACCATGCACAACCCACACTTCCTCGATTCGCTCCGACGAAGGGCTAATGCTCGAAACGTCAGCTAATCGAATCCCGGTACGGTGGTCAATTTACATTATCAACTCCGTTGATAAACCAAATTTACCTTTAAGTGCCCCTACCCCGGTGGTAGTCATTCTATTTCCCGACATTTATGGGCTCCTGTTCCCGGTCTATTTCTCAGTTAACTTTGTATGTAGTTGAAATTGTTATGCTCTATTTAACCTTCAGTCCGTTTTATGTCAAACTACATAGATTGCGAAACTCGCTGGACGCGGTATCAGCCACGCACGCCCTATTTCCCTCACGTCTATAGCCTGGAAACTAACGCATATTTTCCAGCTGTTTGACCGCTGCTCACTCTTCGGTTCTTTGTTGTGCGCCTCGCGCGCCGTAATTCGATTTTTGGTTTGTTTCTCGTCGGAAAGAAACCCTGAAGAAGATGGGAAGTGGTTTAGCGTGAATACAGGAAGCCATTCCGTCTATCCCTTGCAATATGCCATGACATGGTTTTGATAACGGGCCGACCTCAATGCGAGTTGAATGTTTTTGAATGGTATTGGTTTTTACTACAAGATTTGCAAGTGCTGTGAGCAAGCGAAGTCAGCTTAGACATTCTACAAATTTTTGTGGTAGCAAGCTTACAAAATTCAACGATCGTTAAGTGGATTTCGAGGAATATCTCAACCTTTTGTCCACTCAATCGATCGCAACGGAAAGAAAGGGCATGCATAAGTGCCCGCGATCGAATGTTGGTTACATTTGCAAACCACTGTTTTTTTCCGTCGATGACAAACATGGCTCATTTATCGCCTATACTGAAAGTAAAAGTGGATGAATTATTTCTACGCTGGCTCTCAATGCCCGAAACACAAAGAATCCTCAGAAACGATTTGAACAAATTAATCCAGGGCCGCCCTTTGTCTCCAAGGCAGTTGTCGCCTGTTCAAAACACAATAGGCGGCGCCAGGCCGATGTCCCCTCCTGCCCCGCCAACGAGTTCACCGACGCAACTGCTGCGGTCACCACGAAGTCCTCGAGAACGATCTTCGCGAAGACCAGGCTCTAAATCGCCACCGCGCTCTCCAAGATTAGAGAACCATGAGGGGACGAAGTATCTCATGAAGGATAAGGCTTTAGTTTTGAACAATGTCAGAATTTTTCCCGGTTGTGCGGCAAACTTGCCACAGTTTCATTTTCCTCTTGGAAAGCCAGACGATTCTGTGGTAGGTGAGAACGCTTCGAGCGAAGTGGCGAAAATTTTCGAGCTTTATGAAGGGGGTGTACCCAGAGAGGAGTTTGGAGCAGTAGCTAAGGTATTGTAGTTATTCTTTTTGTATTTTTTAATTAATTGATGTTTTATCCCAAGTAAGATTTTTCGTAGCGTGACGAGGATTAAGAACTCACGATCAACCAGCTGGAGCTGGATACGCTGTCAAACTTTCGTGACCTATCAATTCAACACGAAAATTTTCTTGCCACGCAGTTGCAAATGCACCATTTTGCCAGACTTTTATACAAGCCTCAGGAAGATTTATGTGCACTCGGCGTACTTCATAGTTTAAGACGTTTTATTTGGCGGGAGATTTTGTGTTCGTTGGTCATATTTTGAAACATAAAATACTCAAAACAAAACTACCAACGTAATTGAATACTTGTTGTAGTCTGGCAATGAAAGCGAAAACGTTGCTTTCAAAATTGGCGGAAATACCTTATGAGCTTAAGGTAACACCATTTTAATATCTTCGAGGAAGTTTGTTTGTATAGTCGTCTTGAAGTAAAAAGTCATGTTGATAGAGCCCTTGAACGTGTCAGGAAGGTAGGCAAATAAAATCTTATGATACAGGTACCGTTCGCAGGAAACTTATTTATCACGTTTGGAGTTTGCCTTCTTGGCATGGTTTATTTCGCTTTTTCCCTCAGTATGGGCAAACATTGTAAGTTTTTAGCGCAAGTGAATTCGTTTTTTCTCCTTTTGTTTAAAATCACTTGATTTGCAATGACTGTATTCGTTTGTACTTTTTGAGCATTCTTTTTACCGCAAAGCAATTGCAAGCCACTTGCTTACCGTAATTTTCGTTTCGTAACCTTTTAACGTAACGCTTTGTATTAAAATATCCTGGAACGAAGGAACGTGAAAGCACTTTAATAACAATGGTGGGATATGACACTGCTGTCTTTGATTAGGCTAGATGCTAAACAAGTGGAGACTTTGTCATTTTAAAGTTCTTTGGCAACCTTTATCGGTTATTAATATATTCATGGCGGATCTTTAGAATTCTGGTAACGTCTTTATCTCTTATATTTCATACAGTAAATCATTTCCCAAGATAAGTAGAGTCGAGGTTCTAACAGACATATGTATAATAATTTGTAACTTCGCTTTAATAATGTTATTATTTTGCCCCAGCCAAAAAGTCAACCAAAAGAGACAAACTATTAGGTTGAATGAATAATAATTATGGGATATTTGTATGATGGTGTATTAGCGATGCGGTAAAATATTGTGTCGCTTTTGTTACGATTTTTCTCCTTGTCAAAATTATTTTTGTTAGCCACCTGAAAGATGTCAAGGACAATGTTTGACAGGTAGTGAATAAGATTCTTTTCAAACCTTCCTCCCCCCCCCCTCCAAAACAAGTGAAATTTAATCCCTTCAATTTGTTTTGACATGCAAATTCTATTAATTATATGCAGCTGTTAAAATATTATTGTTAGGGATTTGTAGGGTATTTTCAATTTGTTTTAGTCAGAAAAGTGAAAAGGTGATTGACTTTGTACTGAATATTATTTCCATTGCATGTTTTTACAGGGCAAACTAGTGTTTATATTGCTTTTCATTAGCACCAGTTTTCAAAAAACCAAATTGAGTCATCATCTATATTACCCTTGTTATTGTTATCATTATCAACATTTTATCATGGTTATCATTACTAAACTTAAAAATGCCCTGACCAAAGGCTAAGTGCTCTAAACATCAGCTGTTGGATCTGTTTATGGTGGCCGATTTACATTTCTTTATCAGTTCAGTTGAATAAAACCAAATTTTCAGGTACCCCTTCCCCACCAACGTAGCACCATAGTTTCTTTAGAAACAAATCCCCTTTACTACTGAACATACTTGGGGGGTATGTGACACTTCTGCAATATTATTATTTGTTCCTCTACTTTGTTAATCATACTGTCTTTGGTCTGCTATCTTGTTACTAGGCTTGTGGTTTACCTTTCTACTGGAGAGAGCCCTTGTTTTCTACAGCGGGGGGACACAAGCATGGATTTGTCACTTTGTCTATGTTTACGGCAATGTGGAAAAGGTGTGTTGAAATATAAAACTTTTAGCTCTGTTTTGGCTGACCATTTAGCTTTATCAATGCAGACTTCTCAATAATTTGCCACTTTTTATTTAGCTGTTTTCTAGTATTACACCTGATTTGTCATGGTTGTGTCACACAGTAGCATGCGCTCAGCCTAACTCAATATACTTAATATGCAAAACATATTATTACTATGTTGCTTCCTTTTTTTATTGCACATATTTTGTAGGTAAGAATTATAGTCAGGTAAAAACATTTTAACCTAGGTTGAATCTCAATTCACTTTGTCTCCTAGTCCTAATATTATGAATAAAAAGGGCTAGGAGACAAAGGAAATTAATTTTTACCTATGACATATGCACAGTAAAAAAAGGAAAAAATTGGCTTACATTGTTTGTATTCATAAAGGCTGGTGGTTTTCACTAGCGATGGAGTCATAGTCATAGTTGGAGTCCTAAGAGTGCTTATGGCCCAATGAAAATCGAAAATCAGAGTCATTGGTGGAGTCATAAGCTCGATGGAATCAAAGTTGGAAGAATCAGAACGATTCCATTTTCTTCCAATTCTGCTTAATGACTCTGTTTCTTGTGATCCAGTGAAAACTATATTGTCACATTGTAATTGGTTACTTCTTTGGCTTCTGCTTCTGACTCAGACAATCAAGTTGTCACTGGATGATAAGCAACAGAGTCACAAATGGAATGGGCATTCTGTTTTGACTCTGTTGGATTGATTTTCACTAAATTATATCGCTCTGCACTTTTGATTACGACTCCAACTCCAACTCCGTCACTAGTGAAAACCAACCTTAATTAAAGGTTTTGTTGTCTACTTAGGGGGTGTTTACATGATACCAGGGTGAACTCGCACCAGTGCAACATGACATTTTTCGGTGGTGTCATGTAAGCAAATACAGAGCTGCAAAAGGGAACCAGAGTGACCTCGCACCGGGACAAAAGTCACCTGGTATGAACCTCACCCCGGTATGAAACTCGCGCCGGTGCGAGTTTTCTCATGTAAACAGCCCCTTGGTTGTCTCAGTCTGATGAATGCATGGTTATTTTACCCCAGTTTTCTTTTTAGATTCCAGTAGCCATGGGGAGATCTGCTTTTCCCATGTAGTTGTACATTGCAGTGAACTTGTGTGTTAAGAGGCACTGTCCTTAATAAACAGTCACAGATTTTTAGGCAAGCAGCTTGTGGCTGCTAGAGATTAGTCCTTAAAGCCGTAAGGCCAACATGTTTATTCTCCTAATAGTTCTCTCTGAATCTAAATATGGTTTTGTCGGCAACATCCACAAGGGACATCACGTCAACTCTAAAATAATAATTAATAAAACTACTCTAAAAAACACAAAATACTAGTAAAAGCTATTTGAAAACTGCTAGTAAAAGCTAAACTACATGGGTTTGCTTTTAAAAATAGAGAGAGATTAATTGACTGGTAAAAGCTTCTTCTGGAAGTTTGCTCCATTCAGTTATAGTTAGGGGGAAGAAAGAAAATCTAAAAATATCTTTATGTTCTTTAGGTACAATAAATTTAAAATCATGGCTTCCTTGGGTTCTCCTTTCTCTAATTAGTACCCATGTAGGAAACTATGGCACATCTCAGATAGTAGTTAGGATAATTTGGTTATAAAGCATCATGTTTAGTTTATCATGTTCTGTATGTTTGATGAAGGATGAAACTTTAAAGCGAGCATTAGACATCAGAATGTGAACAACATTTGGTGCTTATGATTTTTAACTCATCTTTTGTTCCAGCTTAACGTCTCATTATCATGACAACGCATCAAGATTTGTTCGACTTTTGAGTACAAAGCATTCCCCTGATTATCTTGAGTCAGACAACTTTATTCCACTATTACAGGTAAAATAATAATAATTCAAATATATGCATTTATCATGAAAACTCTGTTAAGACTCTCTCCTAACTAAGACCCCATTTGTCACATTTTTAGAAAATCCTCCTTCTCCGTTATGCCCATGGCATTTGCTGTTTTTAAGTCAAAAGCATTCTCAACTGTTCCTTTCTGAATAATTATTATTTTCTCAATGATCAAGTCTGCTACCTTTAGGCTGTGTTTACATAGAAGGATGACTTTCCTCCTTAACCAAATTTTTATTGTTGTTTACATGAGTGGTTTCACATCCCAGGACAAACGAAAACAGTGGTTACAGAAACCAACAGTCAAAGCTGGCTGTTGACCTTTTGCTCTCTAGTAGACCAGATAAGGTCAAGAGAGACTCTAATTGTCAATCATAGACCAAGATCTTGCAACAGTTAATCAATTTTAACAATTATTTTGTTGGTTTAAAGTACAAAAAGCCTAAAAGTTCTAGACTTACAAAATCAAGAAAGTTGTAACAAGTATAATGTAGAGCATTGTAGTATTACTGGCAAAAATTCATTTTCTATTCAAACTTATTTTTTTAATCATTAATTTGAAGGACATTGTGGAAACACATCCTGGATTGGAATTTCTCAGAGAAGCTCCTGACTTTCATTCTAGATACATTCACACTGTAAGTTATTCATACTTGACATTTTCTTGGGTTCTGGTAGCCAGGGTAACTCTCAAAGATGATAAGACATGAAAAAGTGTGTTCTCAGCTTATTACCAATTAGACTCATTTTTTTGATTAATTACGCCTCACACACAACTGGGAGCCATGCCAAGGCGAATCACACAGCCTGACCTTTATTATAAAACAGTAAAAAAGAACAAGACAGCTACCTACAGGAAAAGACACTCCTGGAACTACATGCCGTTAAGAATGCTACAACTACCAAAAATGAAAAACTCATGGCCAAACAAGGGGCCTCACAAGAGCAAACGGAGAGAGAAGCTAAATGGCCTTGAGAAGCAAAATCCTATCAAGTTTAAAGGGTGGGTGGGAGGTCAGGCAGAGGTGAATGCCAACAAGAAAATTGGCAAACAACGAGAAATTATGTGACCTGACTCCCCGCACACTACAAGCAATAATAATAATAATTGCAAAAAGAGTTGAGACACTCACTGTCAATAACCGTGCAATGCGTATCATACAAGTCACTGCATCCCCAACCCCCCACTCCCCCAACCAAAGTTGTGTCGATCTCCTCTTGGGATTCAAATGAAAGGGTATCAGCATCGAAAAAGGGAAGGGGGGATGGAGGTGCATTGTGCCTTTTCTATTGAACTGGAAAAGGGGTTTTAGTTAGAAAAAGGGAATTTTCGATTCGGTGTCTCAACCTTTTTGCAACTGCTTGTAGCACCCTGCCTCCCAGATTCCATTCCTGATGTGTGTGAGAAAAAAGTTTTCCCGTTCGTTCATTTGTTCGTTCGTTCGTTCATTCCTCAGCCTGCAGAAAACAACCCTTTCTGGGCCTTGTTGTTCAAGAAATCATGTGACCTGACCCCCTGCACACTAGCACCCAGCCTCCCAGATTCAATCCGAGATGTGTGTGACAAAAACGTTTTCCTCTTCGTTTGTTCCTCAGCCTACAAAAACAACACTTTCTGGGTCAAGTTGTTCAAAGCCAGTGATTAGCACTAATCCTGGGTTAACTGTGATCTAATCCTGTAGGTTATCATAGCACTTAACCCAGATTAGCTACAAGCAGGCTTCAAACAACTCAGCCCTGATTGCTACTGGGCTCCATTGTACTCTGTGCCATAATTTTATTTTTGTCTTTCTGCTTTCAGGTCATAGCAAGAATATTTTATTGTGTGAATAGTTCATGGACAGGGAGAATCACAATCCCTGAATTAAGGAATAGTAATTTTTTAGAAGTAAGTACAACATTGGTCATGATTAGTTTAATTTTACAAAACTTCTTTTTAATCTTCAGATTTCATAATGTTCATCGCCCTCTTCCTTTTTGCATATCCTGTATTTTTTGGGTTCTGGAAAGTACTTCAGATTTAATATTATGAAATTGATTTGTAAAAAAAAATGCATAATATAATTTTCCATGCATAAAATGTACCGTCTCACATTACTCTCAAAATGCACAAGATTGACTGTGTGTGTAATTGCTTTAATTCTTATGGCAGTTCGTCTCATTAGGTTTGTCAAAGAGCTTGAAATTTGAAATGCCAAATTGGTACCATAAAAACTCAAATACACTCATGTTATTAAGAAATTCATCGAAAGTTTTGAATGCAGTCGAGTTTCCTTCTGTTTCCTCTGATTCCCTTGTTTTTCTTGACCTTAAGTGTGCATTATTTTCTTAGAGAACATGTGGCACTTTCTCCCATTATTAGCAAATGACCTTGGTGTTCCTCTCAAGTTTAATTTTTATCAAACATCAGATATTTATTTTGTGCCAGGTTTTAGCTTGCCTTGAAGATGAGGAAGATATAAATGAGGTACACAATTATGAGATAAATAAGTTTAAATTACAGCAAATAACACAATGATGTTATTATTTATGTTCTTGGTACAATATTGGTTAGATCAACTCCTTCAAGGTTGACTTTATGTGCATATTCCTTTTTTATTTTTTTCAGGACAAAAAAGCCTACATTAGTTTTGGTTTATTTTGAGCCTGGCAGACCAACATCAGAGTTGAAACTTTGTTTTCTTTGTGGTCTAATAATTTACTATTGAGCTCTTGAATGCATCAAAAGGATAAGGACGAAAAACCATAGGCCCCATCTCACAAGTTCTGTTCATAAATTCTGTGGGACGTTAAAGAACCCACACACTGTTTGCAAAGAGTTGGGGACGTAGTTCCCCTGTGTGGTGGTCTACCTAGAATGTGGTTATGGGGGAGGGATTTGCAGTTACGGGCCTACAGTAATAAATATTGGTGCAAGCTGTTGTTGTGTCTCTGGCAAAGCTAATAAAACTAAATATGTATGCAATTTTTCATGACTGAGTTTTGTACATTTTACAATGTTTCATCCTGTCTCGATAGGCTGTTTCTGAAAAAGGTACAATACTTGTGCTCATGGATCTGTCAAGTTGATACTGTTGTGTTTTGCCTCTTTAGATTGTGGACTATTTTTCTTATGAGCATTTTTACGTGATATACTGTAAATTCTGGGAGCTTGACTCTGACCATGATCTGTTGATTGATGAAAAAGACTTAATGAGACACAACAACCATGGTAAACACTTTTGCTATTGATATATTATAACTACATGTAGCTATCTGGGTCAAGGGACTGTAAAAGGCACACAGCCCACTTGGCATAACATTAATAGTCAATGTAATAACAATAACAACAGTCATCATCATCATCATCATCGTCACCGTCATCATATAATAATAATCTCTTTATTTAAGTCTCAAATCTTTCTTCCCGAGTGCAGATGCTCTACTAATTGGGGAGACTAAATAAAATCACCCTAAATCAAATGTTGGTTTTTGGAGAGAGGGGAAACCGGAGTACCTGGAGAAAAGCCTCTTGGAGCAGAGTAGAGAACCAACAAACTCAGCCCACTTATGACACCAAGTCCAGGAATTGAACCAGGGACACATTGGTGGAAGGCGAGCGATCTCACCAATGCACCAACCCCACTCCCCCCAAATCATCATCATCATCATCATCATCATCAAACAAACACTCCTCTAGTGCCATGCTTTGATTCTGGCCCTTGAAGGCAACACTTTATTTAAGTCTCAAATCTTTATGGCTGAGCACAGATACTGAATCAAATCAACTCTAAATATAAAGTAGAATCAAATCAAATCAAATGTTTGTCTTTGGGGAGAGGGGAAAAACTGAGTACCCAAAGAAAAATCTCTTGGAACAGAGTAGAGAACCAAAAAACTCGATCAGCCCCAAACTCAGCCCAACTTGAAGTAAAGTTAACATGATTTACAGGCACATTCACTTGTCAAGGAGACCTTTAAATAACTGACAAAATATGGGTTGTCTGGAGAGACTAAATACTTTCGGTTTAATATATTTAATAACTCATCAATCCTGAAGAAACTTAACTAATCAGGCATTATTGTTTAATAGGGTTGTACTTTAAATTTTTATAATTTTTTTTCCCAGTAGAGCTTGAAAAGAATATTCAAATTTTGTTTTTGTTCTTTCCAGCTTTGTCATCAAGGATTGTCAAACGCCTGTTTTCAGGATGTGTCACACGGTAAAGAGAACGACAATTTTTATTATTTGGTTCATGCCTGCATTTAACATCACATATGAATTTGTTGATGGGTTGAGAAGAGATTATCAAAAGTGTTTTAGATCATTCAGTCTCTACTTATAATTATGTGAGATACTTTTGGCTCACTTTTGCAAACCTTAGAGGAAAATAACAAAATAATTTGGACTGGGAGAGCAAGCCATAGTTAATTTTTGGAGATTTCTTCAAACACAATCTTAGAACCTAAACTTCCAGTCCATTTCAAGACTGTGCTCTAAGAAAAATGTCTGGGAGCCCCGTACTCTGAGCCTTTGAAATTCAGGGTGCTCAGCATTTCAATGTTGTGTGAAAAGTAAGCTTTTCTTGTCATCCAAAGGCAAAAGAAAGTCGCCAGGAGTCACCGGGTGCTGCGAGAGCACAGCCCTGCATTTCCATCCTTGCTTTGTGTAGCAACAGAGGCTTTGTTTCACAATTGCATTAATTGCATTCACAACTGTGAGGATCATTCTTCATTTGATCTCATTTACACAGTTCATATATGATTTATTTCATATATCATTCACACTCATTTCTTTAACGGGAACATATGAACCCATGATTGACCTGCTCCCAACATCAGTGGCTTCATAGCTCAGTTGGTTAGAGCATTGCACTGGTATCGCAAGGTCATGGGCTCAAACTTTATTGAAGTCCTGAATTTTTTTCAGGCTTCTTTTTGGAATTGCATAAATTGCATTCACAACTGTGAGGATCATTTCTTCATTTGAAGTTTTAGTTCAGTAGTTTACTCATAAGTCACAAAACTAGACCTTACTTTTGAGTTCCATTGATGCGGACGCATTTTTTAAGCTGTTTGATATGGTGCTTACATAGTGTTACATTATCCCTGATATTTGTTTTTGAACTTATTTAATACAGAGGCCCAACATATGTTGAGGGAAAGATGACTTATCCAGAGTTTGTTTGGTTTCTTCTTTCCGAGGAGGACAAGAAACATTCAAGAAGGTACAAACAAAAATTTTACAAACAAAAAGTTTACATTTATTTACTCAGTGGTGGATCTCTGTGGAAAGGAGAGGAGGAGCTTCTTTTCCATACCAAGAGTGCAGGTGGGGGTGGGGGACAGTGGGCCAAACTTTCCCACTTTCCATAGCCTGCTCTCTCCCCTCTCCTATCTTTTCCTCCTGACTCCCGCACTTTTTTGTGTTGCTACTGCCTTTGATAAATCATTTCTCTTCCGCCTTCTGCCCTTTTAGGACTTCTGCCTCCCTTCTGCCCTTCTCCTGTCACTGATACCCATCCCACCCATCCACCCGTCCCCCTCCTGCAGGATGCATTTTGTTCAATCTTCTTTCCCTCTCCTTGTCTAGTATTGAGTACTGGTTCCGCTGTATGGATCTGGATGGTGATGGTGTCCTGTCCATGTACGAATTAGAGTATTTTTACACAGAGCAAGTTGCCAAAATGGAAGCCCTTGGTATTGAGACAATGGTGTTTGAAGATTGCCTTTGTCAGGTATGAATTATGACAGAAGAGGTCATTGTTGTGGTTATGACACTCCATAATGATCACCACTGAATGATCATGTTGAGTGTTCCCAGTCCTGTCTTACAGCGTCTTTCAGATCTTTTGCCTTACTCGTGAAAACCTTGTGGTTTCTAGAGATCTCCTTGCCATGTTATTGTAATAAGAAAACAATAATGATAATAACAATAATAATTAACAATTAGTATATACCACACAAGTGAATAGTGCTTTTCGCACAGTCTGATTGGTTAACTTGGAGGTGATTAGCAAGTACTATTCACCTCTGAGCAGCCGGTGTGCGAGATTTTACAATTTCCGACCACTTTTCGGTATATTGTCACACATAAATTAATGTTTTGGTCCGCTAATTATTCAACTTGTGTGGTATATACTAAAACAATTATTCACCTCAGTGTCTCTGAAAGTGGTGGATATTTACCTCGCCGCACACTATTCACCTCCACTTCGGTGAATAATAATTAATTATATTGTTAATTATTCACCGAAGTGGTGGTGAATAGTACTTAATTATCTCCTCCGAGTTAACCAATCAGAGTGTGCAAAAAGCACCATTCACTTGTGTGGTATATAGGAATTATTATTATTATTATTATTATTTTTATTATTATTATTTTTATTATTATTATTATTATTATTATTATTATTATTACTATTTTACATGTAAACTACGTTTGATTGTCTCCTATTGATGGCACAGCTAATAAGCAAAAACATAAACTCATTAGGTAATTACTGGGTTAACTACTAGGGGGAGCATTACCAACGGTCACGGCAATGGCAACGAAAACATTATTTCAAAATACAGCTTCTCGTTATTGTAACTATTTCGCGTTTATTCCAACATGTTCAATTTGTAAAATGTTGGCGAACCATCCAGGAACTGCACTGCTGTGAACGACGTTAGAATAGAGAGAAAAAAGCTTGGATTCCTTTCCTGACAGTAAGGTTTCTGTATAATTCTGCTGCGTTGCACAAGGTGATCGAGTTGGAATAAACGAAAACGTTAAGCAGTGAACGTTGATCCGTCAAAGTGGAAATGTTTTTGTCCATTTTTTCTTACAGATGTTGGACATGGTGAAGCCCAAAGTTGAGGGTACGTGTCAATTCAGCTCTTGGTCTGTTCATTCTCTAAAATGAAGGAAATGAAAGATCGTTTCTGAAAAAGCAGTATCGGGTTAAATTGGAAGAAAAAGTAGTGGTGAAAGAAAACTGTACGTCTGTTTAGTGAAAATGTAAAGCTTGTGGGATGTGGCTGGAGTGACAAGGATACTTCACAAATTAATGTGATTTGGTAAGCTGAAGCCACTCTAAGGGCACTAAGGCCACATGGTAGCGGGCATTACCCCGGAAATCTACCAAATCAAAGATTGAGCCCAAGCATTAGCAGCCATGAACAGCGGTTTTGGCCTTATCAGCATGGCATAGCTAATGCTCAGGCTCAAGTACCCACATGAATAAAAACAAAGGTATCCTTGTCACTCCAGCCACATCCCACAAGCTTTACAGTTTCACTGCTTGTACGTCTATTAAGTTGTGGTTGTCGTTGAATGATGAAGCCGTTGTTGTTATAGTTGCAGCTTTTGAGCGCGCTTGGTGAGGAATAGGGGTCATCAGTTATATTTTCACGTGGATAACACGTGCTGAAGTCGTTTCTTTCCCGAGAACGCGAGAGAGGCTTGAATATCTGAAACCCCCGAAGAAAGCGAAAAGCAAGTAGAAGGAGAATGGGAGAGGATGAAAAGTTCGATTGACGTGCTGGCTCGTTTCTCGCGCCTCGGAAATAAATTGCTGTGCACAGCACAAACTAGCAAGCGGGACAATGCCTTTCGACCTCTTTCTCTGGTCATTATTGTTTTTCCCCCATCGAGCTCAATAACAGGCGTCTATAAAAATTTTGGGTTACCTTGATTTACATTCTTTCATGTTTTGCCTCCACTTTTTGTTCGCTTTAGGCTGTATAAAATTGAGTGACTTGAAGAATTGCAAACTGGCGTATATTTTCTTCAACACCTTCTTTAACTTGGATAAATACCTGGAGTACGAGCAGAGGGATCCTTTCGCCGCAGCCAGGGTATGTAAGATATTATTTATAGATCTTTTCACGGATGCTCTCACTCTAATCTCTTCTAAACTACAGTTATCCTGTGAAAGCAAAACGAATCATTTAATTAAAAAGTTTTTTTTGTTTTGTTTCGTCTATCACTTTACTATTCCCATTTGCTGCTACTTATCTCGAGCTCCGACTTTAGAACAAATTCTTTTTTCTTTTTTTGGGAAAAAAGCACCAACAGTAGGCCTTCCCCTTTTCAAACACAGGTGACCTCGAACTGTTTATCAGAAACTCGTTTCCTGGTGAATTAAGTGCGTAATAATTTGCTTCCAGCTCTCTCTATCTTGTGCTTTCTTGAACAAATTCTTCCTTCAGTTTAATGTTGCAGTTTGCGGAAGGCTGTTCGCCCTGCAATTTCGCAAAACAAAGGCAAAACTACACTTGATTACTCTGTCTAATCACCGCAGTAGCACGCACCGTAACGAACCAATCAGAATTCGACGCAAATGCTTGCAGCCGGCGCCAAGCGCGCGAAAACGTGTGCGACCAAGTCGCGATTGGTTTTGGTTTTTCTTCTGATTGGTTGAGAAGGTGGGGTGTGTTTTGCTAACCAATCACCAAACGCAATTCGCGTATGCTTTAGTTTTGCCTTACTACTTTTGGTAGATTGAAATGCGGTTTATTTATTGGAAACTCAGTTGTTCGTTTTGTTGTTAGGATTTGCAAGATAGTGATGGCAATCAACCGACAGATTGGGAAAGATACGCACAGGAAGAATACGACCTGTTAGTGGCTGAAGAAGGAGCCAATGAACAGACAGAAGGGTAGGCTCACGTGATTTTCACATGATCATCTCGTGGCACTAAGCTAGTTGGACTAAGTAAAGCGGATTGCAAGGAGCAGAAAGACCTCATGAATTAAGTAACGAATTTTCTTCGGTGCATCTTGTTTGATGAATCTGTCCATAGTAATGAAGGTTAGCTGTTTGATTGTAGTCGCCTTGTGCGCTAACTCTGTTTTGTGACAAGTTGTTTTATTACTTTCTCAGTCTATACGAAGATGACTTCGACGAGGACGAAGACCTTCCGGAAGGTGATATCATGGCGCTAAAAGGACTCGAAAACGACGAAGAGGATCACTCCAACCAAAGCAAGCCATGGACAATGGTGACGGGAATAGATGACGACATTGATGATAACGAGGATGGTGATGATGACTTCTACTAGTGGAGTTTGCCGCGCTCAGATTAACCGCGAGGTTGTTGTGACGCAGTCCGCCCGACGTGACACCCTTCAACATGTGCATGGGGGAACCGTGTGCCCCCAAAGCTGGCTTAGTGTTCATCCAGGGATTGAGAAGTATGGACAGGTTAGGATGTCCAAGGGAAATTTAGGATGTCCAAGGGAAGTTAGCAACGAAGACGTTGCCATGTCAAAGAAAAAATTTGTCAAGTGTGTCAATTTGAATCAAAGGGTATCCTTTTGTCTTCCCCAAAGGGAGGTTGTAGCTGAAAGCAGGTCAATCTTTCGTAACCCGCTAACCTTGGAAAATCCCGTTAGGGATTAGAAACATTCTCAAAAAAGGCAATACAAGACGTTAGAATTCAAGACCTTTACATAATTCAATTGATTACTACTCTTTGCCTTTCATCCATATTTTGACTCAGAAGTTAACTAGGACCTAGCCTCTTTGGGATCGTCATGCGTTGCTCCCCCACGAACGTCTGCTCACTTCGGCTCACCGACGGTTAGCCAATCATAGTTCGTCTTCCAATTTGTGGAAAGTAGGACTTCGACCCCGGGACGATGCATGTGAATCGTTTGGCGGAATTTACTCCGCGGATGTCGACTTCCATTCTTACGCAGCTCGTTATTGGCCATAGTTGGTCTTCCAATGTGTGGAAAGTAGGACTTCGACCCCGGGACAATGCATGTGAATCGTTTGGCGGAATTTCTTACGTAGCTCGTTACTGGCTATCTGTTATACAATAGACTAACCGCCGGCGAACGGAAGTGGCAGTTCAGTTGAGCAGATGTTCGTGGGGAAAGAACGCGTGACGAGCCCAACGACGTCAGCGTATGGGGCTAACTAGGGCCAGGCTCTTGTTTATTTGGACAATACATATATATATATATATATATATATATATATATATATATATATATATATATATATATATATATATATATATATATATATATATATATATATATATATATATATATATATTAGTCTTTTTGTTTTCAGTCACCTTTAGAGGTGGGATAAAAAATTTGTGTTCTGTCGAAAGTATCTAGACGCGTCCGGTAAAGACAACCAGTGTCGAGCTGTAACACTGACGAATATTTTGTACAGGTTATTTCAGTAGCTTCGGCAGCCTTGCTAAGGCTCTCGTTACAACGAGAAACGCGCCAAGGGCGAGAATTTCTCGAGGTTAATTCGAAATCCAGTGTTCAGCGCCGTGAGGTCGGTAACGTTCTTATCATACCCATTGTTTCATGCTGAGGTCAGGTTGAGTCCTGGCTACCTTGCCTAATGACAAAAATAACTCCAAGAAAACTAAATAAAACGTGCCATTAAAAGTTGAAAAGAGTTGTTGTGTTGTTTTAACCTTTCAAATTGTGTACCATATTTCAAAAGGCCATGACGACGTCCAAATTTGTTTCCAGAAGGTTAACCTCCTTCCCAGGGTCACTCCTCTTCCCTTGCCTTGCCTAGCCTCCTTCGCAGCCGTTGTTTACGTCCTATTCTCCCTCCCCACCACCGTCTGCTGAACCGAGCCGGACATTCCATTCCAGGAACTGACCAATCACATCGCGGCTTTTAAATTTCGGTGGCTAAGTTCCCATACCCTCCTTCCGCGGCCGTTGTTTGTGTCCGTTGTATTCTCCTTCCTGATTGGATACTCGGACACAATGGGAATGGAATGTCCGGTTCGGTTCAACAGACGTTGGTGGGGAGGGAGAATAGGACCGACACAAACAACTGCTGCGAAGGAGGCTAACCCTTCCCTTCCCTTGGTTCTCGTTGGGTTGCAGTGGTTTGTGGGAGGTCTCAAACCCAGGTCAGAGAGTGGGTAGGGGGAGATGCAGGTTTTGTTTTGTTTTGTTTTTGTTTTTTGTTGTTATTTTTGTTTGTTTGTTTTTAAGGGGGGGGGGTGAAGTGCAAGGTTTTCAGTGACGTCTGGGGTAGTGGCAAGCTTGCTACTAGGTTTGCAAAGGCTGCGTTTTCTAGATAGTAAAGTTTCAAGGGGTATGATTTATTTCCAGAAATATTTATGAACAAATTGGTTTCTTTTTCAAGGTATTTCAACTAAAAGATTTAAATAACCACTTTTTTAATTTGTGGTCTTGCGCCCGCCTAGATTCCGCGCGTGTCCTTCGCGTTTTTCCGCTCTGAAGCTCGCAACACTATATTGACAAACATAATACTATATTTAACAATTGGATTATGGGCTCGAGATTTCTATCGCGTGATAGCTGATGAGGGCGCTGCTCGGATCACGCGATAGAAATCGAGAGCAAATAATCTAATTATTTTAGTATAAATCTGCTAGTCGTTTTAAAACTAAACAAGTAAATTATCTAAATCCTCGTCGCAGACACTTCGAAAACGCAAAGAAGCGGCCGCCATTTTGTTGACAGCAGCTACGCACCGATCTACTTAACAATTAGATTATGAGCTCGAGATTGTTATCACGCATAGAAATCGAGAGCGAATAATCTTAATTGTTTTAGTATAAATCTACTAGTCGTTCAAAACTAAACAAGTAAATTATCTAAATCCTCGTCGCAGCCACTTCGTAAATGCAAAGAAGCGGCCGCCACTTTGTTGACAGCCGCTACTCACTATCTATCACAGAATAGATCACGACTGGCGAAGCTAATATGAGAACGGCATTCGTGATAGAACACTTGTAGATTTGTACGTAAATGATAATAGAATGTGTCCCTTGAACTCAAATTGTTCTTTTTAATCAGCGGTAGGGATCAGGTATGATAAAACAAACAAGTGTACAAAACAGGTCAGAAGCTGTTAATAGGCGCTCTTTTGAACGTTTGCATTAGAGCAGTCTTCCATCAAAATCTAATAAACAACGGTTGTTTACCATTTACCAAATAATTCCGGAAACTTCGGTTGGAATGTAAATGGAAGCCTATTTTGGTCGACCCAAACGGAAAATTTCCGGGGGAAACGGAATTTCTTGAAAGATAGTCCAAAATTCCCAAAAGGAATTTCCAAATGGAAGTGTGCGTTCCATTTGCTCATTTCTACCAGCTCCAGGGCTTTCGGCTTGGATGGCTCTGTAAACCTTACCGTTGGCAATGTTTGTGTAAATGAAACACGCGCGTCCTATGGAAATTTTCATTTGGGTATTTGATGCGTACCATTTACTGCAACCGTCGACCAATCGGCTTTCCCGTGTAAACGGTAAACAACCAACGTTTACCACGGCCAATCGAACGAGATGATGTCATCATAACAGATGGCGTTGTTAGGTTACAGTTAGGTAATCAAATATATTAGCGTCGATGTCGTGGGGCGAGAAATCACGAATCAAGAAGACCCACTGATAAGTTATGAACGGACGATAATCTAATGTAAAGTTACCGTCCATTAAGACTTTATTGGAACTCGATTGGTAGCCTTCGCTCCATTTTTGTCCCTGGGTTTTTTGTTTTGTTTTGTTTATGCTTTCGTGCCTTCACGGGCTTCACACTCAAACACCCGAAGCATGAAGCATGTAGTTTCCATCACGGCACCTGGCACTCTCTGCCCCTATCGTTTTACTTTATAAGCTTTCTTTTTATTTTTGTTCCATGATTCTTGGATCTCGTGTGATGAAGGCAATTAAGGAACCAGAAATTTTCTTCACTTTAACTTACCGCCCAGTTTGCATTCAGCCGTACAAAGCACTTCTCAGCGAAACCGCGAGTTTGTTGTTAACGCTTTTAATAACTCGACTCCCCCCTTGGGTATGGCTGATCATAATGAACTGGCCTTTCTACTGAATAACCTTATTTAAGTGTTGCTGTTAATTGCTACTGCCATTGTGATTTTTTTTTTTGTTTCGCTTCATGACGCAAATGAATTTCTCCTTTTGTCTTCTTAACAGCGGCTTAACTAATTTTTGATCGAATAATTATGTACGAGGTATCTCGATTTTTCTTTCGCAGCTAACTGTGAAGTACTCAATTTTCTCTGGTCTCGGCTCAAAAAAGCCGTCTATTTGAGGCTTATTCCAGCACCGTCTGGGAATTAATATGCAAACATAGTCCTTGAGAGTGTCACCAAAACAGCAGATTGCACTATTATATTGGTCTTTCATCCCAACCGGAATCCTCACCAACTGCGAGCTAGGGAAAAGGAATTTTAGTTGTGTGCATCCTTTGAGTTTTTAAATGTTCGTCACTCGATTTTGAGAATCGAATTATTATCAGTACGAAAACTCTGTGTAAGCTACAAGGGATTCTTGTTCACCTGTGACAATATGAGGAAGATTTCTGTTGCTAGCGTGCCAACGCTTTTTGAGCTGCAAGATGAAGCGGACGGGGTTGTCCACTGTCAAGGCCAAACGGTTAAACTTCACTCGAGGGTTGGACGATTTGACGATGGAAAACAGGTTAGTTATTTCTTGACAACGAGATTCGCATATGAGCCTTTGCTTGAAGGTTACTAAAGGCCCTGGCAAACGAGGACACATGATTGCGGACACAAATGTTTCCCTGTTTCCCCGCGCGCACAACATTTGTTGCGGACACAAAATTTGTGTCCGAGACAGAAAAAATGTTTCTGATTTTTCTCAGAGACATTGTGTCTCCGCAACAAATGTTTCCCTTTTTGCGCAGCATGGAAACAACATTTATTCTGTGTCGCGCTCGTTTGCTCACCCAAGAAACATCATGAGCAACAATGCGTCCGCAACAATCATGTGTCCTCGTTTGCCAGGGCCCTAAAAGGAACTACAGCACTAATTCTCGCAAGGGAAAATGTGAAGGAGAGCTTAATACTGGATAGTATTTATTTCAGTGGTCACACTTCAAGATCACATGTTTGGGAACAGATATGAATAGCTTAAAAGGGAGCGAATAGCTACTTGCTTTTGTTGTTCAGGATTTAATCGTCGCGAACACATCATAGTGCGTGGTGCAAAGTTTGAGAAAACTTTCGAGTTGTTTGGCCAAGTTGCTGCGGTTTGTTTTGTTCGAGTCTTTTCACGGTTGCACGAGCTACGAGTGTTTTTGTTTTATTGTTTTTTTTAAACGTTAAGGGAACGTATGGTACCAAATAAAAAAGTATGTTGATAAATTTTAGCCGCCCGAGGGCGGACAAAAAAATAGTTTAACAGAAAAATGGATGTCATGAGTTTTCTGTGTCTGCCATGTTTCTTTCGTGCTGCTTCGGTGCCAACTACTTGAATGCGTTCTGTCGTACTAAAACTGACCATTATGCGAAAAAGAAGTTAATTTGGACATGTGGTTTTCCCGAGCATTTACTGAATAAATGGAGCTTCTTTGTTTCCAATAAGCCTTTAAGTGGTTGAAAGTAAAATCAAAGGATTGAAATGTTTATTTTCATACATGTAATATTCACCGTTGTGTTGTCGGAAAATTCCATTTATGTATATTGGCCTTATTACGTAAGCTCTTTTCTATAGCTTAATTGGTTATGCAATTAGTCTTAACAGAAGGAATAATTGAAATCGCCTTCCGAACATTTCGCTCACAACCCCCTTGTTATCAAACATGCTTTCGATTTTGTCACACCTGATAATAATGATCTCATCCGGGGGTGACACAATTAGTTTCCATTGTGGGAAGTTGTTAATTGAATTTCATAGCGCTTGCTTCTAAGCGGGACTTCTGAATGCCAATGCCGGGTAACACAAGAAAACTTATCTCGAGAAGGTGCAAACATGGGCATTTAAAGCTGCGGCGAAGTTGAAACGACGGAAGCGGAACTGATTGAACGATCTGTTCTAAAAAATACAGTGCAAGATGAAAACAAACAAAGTATTAAAAAAGTTGTTTTGAATAGTTACGCTAACAGCGCAATAAATGTTCGGTTGAGTGTTTGGCAATCGACGAATTAAATCAAAAATTTTGCCTTTTGACCGAGGAACAAACGCGGAAAATTACAAAATTAATGTATGGTTTTGTCAAATGCGTTGATAAGGTAAATTGGCCTCCATAATTAGTATCAGCCCTTTTTCTGAGCGAGTTCTCTGACCAAAAGGCGCAGTAACACAGTTTAGCAACAAACTTCACCATCTGCAAAATGCTTGAAACAATCTGTTGGGGGTGATCATTTTCTAGAACAATGAGCTCTGTAAAGCGAATGGGTAAATAAAGGCTGAAATGAACAGTACTTTTCTTACCCATCTCTGACTTCTTTTTCATGATACAATTCCAGTCCAGTTTACCTCAAGCAGTAAAGATAGTCGAAGACATCTCTCTTGCTTTGTCATTTAAGGTGTTTTTGCAACAGCAAGTGAATGCTTCAGATAACAAGGAAGAGACAAAATTTCCACACATTCCCGAATCTTAAGGCCATGCTCTAATTTATCATTTATCCTCTCTGATCAGGCAACAAAAGCAAGAAGGGATTCTTTAATGCCACCGATTCCATCAGCAAGAAGTTCGGCCTCTTCTACGAAAATGTCATCTTCCCGTGGGACTGACGGCTACCACCCCAATACGCCGATGAGCCAGGACAGAGATAAAAATAGAATGGAAACTGGACTTCAGGTTTTTGGAGAGACCGGTTACTTGGCGATGAATTCTCGAAAGAAAAGCACCGCCGAAAAACTGAGCGACACTGGGTTTCATCTCTACACTATTGAGGATTCGAACAAACTTCCACAAATCTTAAAACCGAAGAAAAAAGTCAAAGGCTTAAAGCGAAAAAAGTTTAAAGATGATCAGAGTAATTCGAGCAATGAAAGTGAGGAGAAGATGAACCTTAGTCAGCTTGATGCGTTAAGACAAAAAGATAAAGGAAATTCAGGGGAGCCAGGCGAAGGAGATGTTGACTCCTTCGGCAGATATGGATCAGACTTTAAACGGGAATTCAGTAAGTTTGACAAGAAGGTAGCTCTTTTATATGCCAGAAGAACTTCTTATCCCTATCATTCTTAAATTCTACCAAAAATCCATCGGCATTCAGACCCCAGTTCAGTGCGCAGGACGTTTCAGTGTTACACAAGTCTATAATTGTAGTTTACTGGCCTAAGCTCCCACAAGTCGAAAGCCTCCTTTATCTCAGTGGTAGATGTCATAATCCAATTTACCGTCGATTACATCTACCCGTGAACGCACGCACCCAAAACATGTTTTCACTTGACGTCAAACGTCTCCGTTTCAGGTGTCAAACTTTAAGGCTTTCCCTTCCAAATGTGAAGTTTCAGCTAATGCTTCACTTTTCCACTTATCGTGTTGTTCCCATCTTAGAGTGTTCTGCCAAAAAAATCGCGCCCAAGCGAACAAAAAATATTGAGTATAATTTGTGGCTCGAATACTAATTTTTCCTTTATACTGGAGGTCAAGAGTGGATGGGTAAATGATTGACTGATTGATTACGCGATTGAGTGATTGATTGGTTACTCGATTGATTGATTGATTGATTGATCGATTGATTGATTGGTTAATTGATGGATGGATGGATTGATGGATTGATGGATGATGAATGGGTAAATGGATTGACTGATTGAATGGTTGATTGACTGTTTGATTGATTGATTGATTGATTGATTGATTGATTGATTAGTTCCTCTTGTTTTATTTCCAGATTTGGAGGTGACCAGACCATTCACCTTTTCGTATTTTCCGAAGATTCACACCAACATGAACAAAGAGGGAAAGAAGGACAAAAATAACAATAAAAAAATGAGGAAAATATCGACGACTGACAAGAAAACGTTGTTGTATTAAGATCGCGTACATTCTTGACTGAAAAACTGCTGGCAGGTCCTGATTCAGATGCAAAAGACACTATTGAAACACGGAATACACGCCAACGGAAAGTCAGCGGTTTGAAAAAAGGCACATATTTTAATGTAGTCCGTTTGAACCATTCTTTTTCTGGACTCTCATCAACTTCGCGCCTTACGATTCAAGGATAGGAGAGACGACTGGGTACAAGTTAAGACAGTTTATAATTATGTCAACAACAACAACAACAACGACAATTTATGAATTTATATAACACATTTTCGATAACGTAATGATCAAATGAGCTTTATATGTGTAGATCAACATATGATATAATATATGAAAGACCACGCCACGCCACCCGGAACTGTATGTCGTCTACTCTTTGAAAACAGTGTGACCGGTCATTAGGAACAAGTGTCGTGAGATGGAACCTAAGGTTCATCGTCCTTATCCGAGAAGAGCAGAAAATCTAACTGTTTGCATACTCATTCTTTCTCCTCAGTTATTTAAAGACTCTGAGTGATGGTCCGCCCTGGGTTCGAACCCGAGACCGGTGTCCCATTAGAGTCCACTCCAAATCACTTCATGTTACTTACAATAGCTTACGATAGAGGAACCCGAGTACCCACATATCCATAAA
>JAEMWC010000054.1:1302500-1320000 GCA_016490735.1 Pachyseris speciosa | reverse complement strand
TTATTATCCGGGGTTTCCAAGAGTAAACTGGGTGTTAATTTATTGGCAAATGATTATTTTACTGTTGTGCTTGCAATGATTTTCCAGGTAATGTCGAGATCATAGAAGAACTTTACAAGAAGCTTTTGAGACGAATAGGAATCTCTGTAAACCCAGAAAAATGGGAAAAGTCATTGTTGAAGGTGTGTGAAGTTTCTTCTTACAGTATCACTATTTGATTAATTACACAGGCCGCGATGATAAACATTAGTGATCCCTCCACATGAAATTGCTTGATGTGTAACCAATTTCTGCCACCTAACACATGAACCATAGAAAATATAGGGAGAACAGTTAGTTGGGAGAATATGTGTTTTGATTTCAGGGTTGAAAGGGTTGTTTTTGGTACGGGAAAACATTGATGGGGAAGGGAGGGTGAGGGCTTATGGGGAGGGGAGGGTGAGGGCTTATAGGGAGGAGAGGGTGAGGGTTGGTGTTCAACACCCATTTAAATGTAGAGGTGTCTCTCTTTTCAGGTTGTTAAAGAGCATGGCTTGCTCTGTGCTTGGGATTTGGAGCAGTTTGGTTATGAAGAACTCAAAGTTTCATCCAAGCTGGAGCTTTTTAAGGTTTGTACTGTTTGAGTAGAATTTTGGGCTGAAAATGTTAACTAATGTTGGTATGTTGTCAAAGCATAATGTATTGATTACAAACCCTTACTTTCGATCAAAACCTTTTGAAACCCAATCTACCGCAAGTAATTATTACACCATAACACATATGCCTGTTATTATTTTCATGTCCAAAGATGCATGCAAATTCTGAATTTGGGTTTTTCATATTACACACAGTTACACTGTAGGCTGCATTTACGTGGGATAACTTTCCTCGCAGATCAGAATTTTGTTGCTGTTGTTTTCATGTGTGGTTTTATTCCAGGACAGACAAAAGCAGTTTCGCCACGGGGTGAAATGCTCTCTTATTTTTCATCCCAGGAAGACTGTTTACAAGGAAATATTTGTGGTTATGTTTCACCCTGAAATGAAATTCCATCCCAGCGCTGAAGAGAGTGATGAACAAATTTCACCCCGGGATCATGTAAATGTTGTAGGTCAAAATGAAATTCAGGTCAAAATGAATTTAACCTAGGTCAAAATCAAATTCCTTTGTCTTTTAACCCTAATTATTCATGATTTATAAATAATTAGGGTTAGAATACAAAGGCATTTCATTTTGACCTAGGTTAAAATCATTTTAACCTGAATTTTATTTTGACCTACAACATAAACACCAAGAGGTTTACAAATAACTAGACACCGTGGTGAAAATCATCCCAGTATAAATTGAAACTCCCCCCTTTATGACTTCACTCATGTAAACAGGCCTTTATTTAGAATTTCCCTTATTTGATGGAATTGCTTAGATGGGGATTATGGATATAGGACACTAAATCTGACATCTATCTCAATCAATTCTCTCACCTACTTGTATTTTTTCAACCTTTGATTCACAGATGCTACTGGAATGCCAGTTTGATCAAAACGATAAACTCAAGAGTTCAGTCAATAAAGGTTTTGATGCTGAAGACCTGCGTATGCAGCCTATTGGCCGAGATTTGGATGGTTTCATTTATTGGTATCATGAAGTATGTCTTAAAAACTATCTCCTTAACACTTTCACCACCAAGGGGGACTTTATAGATTTTACTCTGGCTAATGCCAGACGATTTAACTTGTTAAAGGGAGGCCTCTTGGTGGTGAAAGGGTTTTGTACTGCATTTTGAACACTACATTGCAAGTAGTTGCAAGTTTAGCCTCTTGTTTCTTTTTAATTTTAGGATGAATCTAATGGCATGCGCCTATATACGACAGAAGAGGATGAAGTGAACTGTGAATCATGGAGACTGTTAGCTGGGTGAGTAGGCCTTCTGACTGGTGTTCTAAGGTTGTGTGTATTAGACAAGTATTCTCTCACCAGACAGTTAAATTGCTCTCTACAATGAGTGAAATTAAAGACAATTGAAATTGAAGGGTGAAAAAATACATAAACATGATTAGAGTATGGAAACATTGAGTATTTAAACAAAAAAATTTGTGCCAATAAAGTTTGTTTGAGTGCTAAGTTTTGGTTTCTTCTTTCTAATCAAAAGCATTTCAGTTTTTTTTCTAAATTTTCTCTTCTTTGGCATACAGACTGGTTAACTACTCAAGAGTCAAGGCCCATATTTATTTTCTGGTGTAAATGGTATAAATGCTAGAATTTGATGAATGAGCTTTTGAATCAAAAATTAATCTGATTCATGGTTTAAAGAAGCAGTGTCAGAGCTGAGCATGTGCGATGATGCTCTCAAGTGAGTAACAGATTTTTTATCTCTCCACCATCTTCAATTTGGTCCACAGGATTGATTTCAGTCAGTATTTCTTATGATGCGTATTGAAGCCTCAGCTTTATTTCTCTTTTGGAGATTTTTGTTTGTTTGTTCTGTGCCGTATGGATGGCATTGATAATCGAAGATATATATCGGCAACAAAACTTGAAAAAACTTGACAGGTTTTTCAAGTTGATGTATCGCTACTACACATGTGCGAGATCCGTGGCACTGTTCCTTTAAGAGAAATCATTCATATGTTAGCTCAGATGGTTCAGTCTCAGACCAAAGTCATGTGCTAATTTGCTGAATTCAGGCCTTAACAACACAGAAGAAGTGCAGAACCACATTTCTGACATGATAACCAGTCTGTATGCCAAAAGAACAGTGAACTTAGAACTTGAAAGTTGACCCATTAAGATCCAATGCACCCTCATGTGCCTGTACAAGACTTCGCTGCTTTAAAAAATTGCAACTTTTTCAATCGTGCGAACATTGCCTTAACTATCAGTTGTGAGCATTGACTAGAAAGTCCTTCAAATTGAGAAACCCAATAAACACAAAAAAGTCAGTGATATTTGCAGAATAACAGCATCTAAATTTGCACGATAACAAAAATGACTGTTTTTAACGTCATAGAAAAACAACAAAAATCATGTTTTTGCCTTCAGTTTTTTTTTTAAGGAAATCATCGTTGCTAACCCAAAAGTCAACATTCACAGCTGCTGTAGCAGCTCAGTACCTTCATGGAAGCACCACATAGCATACGTCTGCTCTAGAATTACCCGAAATACTGGGATCTTTAGCAAACTAAGGCATTATATGTCTCTAGCCCAATCAAAACAACTTTATTATAGTCTTGTCAATCCCTACATATCTTATGCTATTCTTGCATGGGGGAGTGGGTATAAAACTCAAATAAAAAAAGTACAAACAAAACAAAACACAGTAATAAGAACAATATTTTTTGCCACTACTCATGGAAAGAACACTGAAAGTGCTTTTCCCTTTATGAACCTATTAGATATCCTATCAGTTAATTCTATCTTTAAATTGCAAGCACTTCAATTTGCACATCGTTGGCATAGCAAAGCACTAACAAACATCTTTGAAAACTATTTTCAGTATGCTACTGATATTCATAGTTATAATACCAGATATGCCACTAATGAAAATTTTTATAAGCCGTGCATAAGAACCAACATTGGAAAACAATCAGTATCTTAAATTGTAGTTGACCTTTGGCAAGATCTTCCAACTAGCTTGAAAAATCTTAACACTTTTACCTTTCCTGGCAAATTAAAAGAATTTCTTCTTAAAACTCAATCCAGTAAGTAAAATCATGTCAACGACTGCCTATATATGTGCTTATTTTTTCGTCTTAGTTTTTAAATGTGTGTATCTGTTGTTGTTTCTGTGTTGTTCTTGTTGTATCTGCTACAATTTGTTTAATTAACTTTCCTTAGCTAGGGGCTAACTAGAAAACTTAAGTTTATTTAGCCCCTACACACCTTTAAATGGTAATGGTTTAGCTTTTTTTCCCCTTTTTACAGATCTAAATTCCTTCAAAAAATGTAATGCTAATTGTAAGAAAAGGTGTAAATAATAAAGATTGTTGTTGTTGTTGTTGTCTACACCTAGCTTAGAAGTGATTTGTTTTGCTCTTCTTCCTTGCCCGGGCCGAGCCACAGCCTCTCGTCCTAGTCCATCCTGGCCTTGCCTCGATTTTCAACATCACGACCGCACTGCACGCTGGGAAGTAGCCAGAAATTTTGACAGCATTCATTCCTAACCCCACATATTTCATATTTATACTAAATCTACAGCAACTCCGACCTACCACCAAAATTTCTTGCTTGTTGTTTTCTTCAGTGCTCACAAGTTCCAAAATATGCCATAGTAGGTCAAGAAGTTCATCAGTAGTCAAGAACTTTCCAAAGCTACTTCATTTCGGAGCGGCCATTTTAACAGTTCCACAAGCAAGGAGCCAAATTCGCTAACTAAGTACATCACCTAACTCGCTTCTTTGAGAATTTTAAAAAACTTGGCTACCTTCACACTTAATGATGCTCATCAGGCAGCTACTAAAGATGAAAAATGGCTGTAAACTTACCAAAAATTGAATACAAACCATATTTGAGCCATTATTATCGCTCAATGAAGCAAAATGGCTACGTCAGAATGTCATTTCTAGAAAACTCGTGCCTACAGTGTTTTAGAACAGCAGCACTTTCCATGGCAACCCCAAATATGGAGTCACGAAATCCTATGGATCATTTATATACAGAAAATCAGTCAAAACTGTAAAACGTCTTGGGCGTCAATGGGTTAAAGGCCAATTTGGCACCTTACCTTTCAATTTAAAATAGTGTGGTATGTTGATGATGTAGAAGATCTTCCTATGTTGTTTTCCATTTAATTAGAAATATCAGTTGGTTGATGGATGCAGAATATAGGACATATCAAAAAACCCAAAATATTGAAAATTTCCTTAGGATATGTGTTCCATTTCCACAAACATTCCCAAAGGTCAGGTTTACATATCGTTCCAAGCCAAAAGGCCTGGCACTGGTAGAAATGAGGAAATGGAACACTTACTTCTGTTAGGGAATTTTGGACTACCCTTCAAGAAATCCTGTTTTCTCTGGAAATTTTCCATTTGGAAAGACCAAAATAGACTTTCTGTTTGCATTCCAACTGAAATTTGGGGATTTTTTTTGGTAGTTGGTAAACAACCCTATAGTCAGTGTAGTGCACTGTCTAGTCCTAAGCTATCCAAGAGAATGTTTTCTTTAATTTGCGCAAGATTCAGCATTTCATTTCAGTCATTTTTACATGCAGGGAAACTGACGAATTAGCCGCAATAGTTGAATTTCTGGAGACCAAGTCAGAAATAAATCCCAAGGAGACAGCTCTTAGAAAGAGAGAGGAAATGAAAAAGAAGGGAGAAATCAAAAGTCCTGGGAAGAAGAAAGGAAAAAAAGGTGAGAAACACACTGTACAAAAGAGGGAGACAGGAGGGCAAGAGCCCAAGGGAGTGGGGGGTAGGGAATACTATGGGAGATGCCAGAGGGGAGGGTGAGAAGTAGGAATTCTAAAGGACAGGAGGCAGTAGAGAAATAAATTGTTGGGGTTAGGTGTAACACGAAAATGATTACATTCTAGTTTGCATAATCACATAATCACACGTTTTTGTTTGGCAAAGTAAAATTAAAAAAATCATTGTAAGCTCAGGTTCAACTTTGTAACTTTTTATTGATTTCTTTTTCTTAGGCAAAAAGAAAGAATCCATCGTAGAAGAAGACTATGATGATGACAATCCATGTGCGAGATGTTTTTCTAATGTCAGACCTGAATCAGTGAGTTGGTTGATCTTTTGTGTCCATCAAAATTCAAGTTTTCCTTACTGATGTCCCCATATTTTTATGGTACTGGTTGGGAGGATATGATTGGTGATCACTGGTGATCATTTCCTTTACTCTCAGAGCCTGCATACTTGATCAAATAGTCAAATTGTAAGGAGAAACTAGATGCTGGTCAATATTAGGGATTAAAGTGTTAAGACTCTCTCCGGTTCCAGTCCAGTGGAACAAATAGCCCAGGTGGCTAATGTGTTGGTGCTTACTAGGGTCTCAGCAATTTGATTTTTGTAATGCTGAATAAAGCCATTATTATTATTATTATCATTATCATTATTTTTAAAAAATGGACAACCACTTTGAGTTTAAAACAAGACATGTTTTGATCGTTCAACGATTATCATCAGTTGTGAGATAGTTTACAGTTGTGATTTGAATTTATACTACCATTGACGCGTTTTTGCCATTGACGCAAATTTTTTAAACATTAACGGGCAATACTTAAATGCGCGAGACCTGGGACAATACATTTTATGAGATAGGATGTACATAGAGAGACTAAGTATAAACAACAAAATAATTAAAGCTATTGCACAAAATTGTCATAGTAAGTAGAACTAAATAACAAAAGGACTAATGCAATGGGAAACCACGTTAGAAAGAAAGAGTCAGCTTGGCATGTTTAAGCTGCTTGTTTAACGTGGGAGTTTCCCAGCAGATATGAGCGGCTTCTTTTAAAATTAGCTGAAATCTATTTGGTGCAGAATCCAAAATAGAAAAGCACCTTGTTGAACAAAATTCTACGGCATGTCTTAGACTGTTGTAAATGCTGAAAAATGTGCGAGTTCCTGCCCCTACTCTGATGTTCACAAATGCGTGTTGAGAGATGTCGACTGGTTTCACCGATGTAACAGGCATTACATCCTGCACAAGAAAATTTGTAAACAACACGCGAACGGAGATAGAAAGGCACAGGATCCTTCACACTAAACATACTACCAACTTTGAAAGAAGAAAAAACCAACTTGATTTCAATATTGCATTTAAGTATTGCCCGTTAATTTTTAAAAAATTCGCGTCAGTGGTAAAAATGCATCAATGGTAGTATAAATTCAAATCACAACTGTAAACTATCTCACAACTGCTGATGATCGTTGAACAATTGAAACATGTCTTGTTTTAAACTCAAAGTAATTGTCCATTTTTAAAAAATATTAACTTGTCTGCTTTTATCAAGACCATTATCGTTATCGTTATCGTTATCATTATCCTTATCGTTATCATTATCATTATTATAACCTGTATATCTGTATACAGTGTCTCCAGTTAGTACTGATAGGTTGGATTGCCAGCTGGAGAGGCCTTCCAAGGGGTAGAGGCGACAAGCGACATGGCTCCAAAAACAGGTGACAATTTCCCCCCAAAACACCGACAACCGACAGAAATTGGCAGAAAACGCGCGACAGTTTGTGACAGCGACAATTCACTTTCCATTTCTCTTTGTTTTCTTTGCGACAGCGACACTTGTCCCCAACGAAACAAGCAACAGACAAAGTAAAAAACAAGCGACAGTGACACTTGACCACTCCTTCGAAGGTCTCGCTAGAAGATTAGACCCTCAAATGAAGTTCTTGGCTGATTGATTGATTGATTGCATCTGTTTTGTTTTTGTTTTTGTTTTTGCAGATCCTGTTGTGTGACAAGTGTGATGCAGCTTATCATACAGCTTGCCTTCGTCCCCCTCTGCTCACTGTGCCCCAGGGAGACTGGTTCTGTCCTTTTTGTCAACAGGTAATTTTGACTTGTGTTTGGAATAACTGGAATATTGTTGCAAATGGTTTGAATCGAGGAGTCATATCATAACATGGTGAAGCACAATCGTCCGGGTTAGTGTAGTCCTGAGAAGGAGTGTTTGTGGTGACATTGACTGACATTTCGACAACCTGAACAGAAGTCATCGTCAGAGTCAAGTGACTCTCATGTTTAAGTGGTGGTGGCGGTGACGGTGATGGTGACAGTGATGGTGATGGTGGCGGTGGTGGTGGTGGTGGCTGGCAGTGGTGGTGACGGGGACGGTGATGGTAGTGGTAGTGGTGATGATGATGATGTACAGTAATTGAGGGTACTTGATTTAACTTGAGACCAAAAGTCTAAAAATTGTCATGACATAGCCCCATTAAACCCTAAGACCAATTTGCTTCCTCTCCTCACTGAACTCCCCATACATCTCATGGTATAAGTTGGGAGAATCTGTTCAATCATCAGGGCATTCCATCTTTGGAGATCATTTTGTTTCTCCTCACTGGACTCCAGATGTGTCTTATGGTATAAGTGGGGAGAATCTGTTGAATCATCAGGGCATTTAATCTTGCATTTCCATTTTGTTTCTCCTCACTGAACTCCAGATGTGTCTTATCGTATAAGTTAGGAGAATATGTTCAATCATCAGGATGTTTCATCTTTTGTGATCATTTTGAATGTTCTCATCACCTCTACGTGTATTCAAGTAGTGATAATGCTTCCAGTAATTGTAGCAGTTGTTTTCCTCAAACTGACCCCGATGTGTATTTACCTTTGTATGTTCAGCTGGCTTTGTTGGAGACGTTAAAAGAGAAACAGGCGCGTTTAGCAGCCCGTATGAGGTTGAGACAACGGCAAGCCAAAAGGTGACTTTTTAAATTGTCAAAACACGTCATCCAGTTGACCTGAATGCGGGTCAAACCTTTCTGAACTTTGCAGAGTGGGATGTGCGTGTGATGCGTTGAAACTGACGCGTGCCTGTTCTCCAAATGCGAATCAACTACCGTAAAATTTCCATAAGCCGGAAGCTTGTATCTGTCTTAAAAGTTTTTTCCGTTTTCCTTTGTTGTTCAAATTTTAGGAAATACTGAATCTTCAGTTCTGACAGCATGTGTTTGCACGTTATTTCTAAGGTCAGTTTTAAACAAAATTTATTGGTGTCAAAGCGTGCCAGTGAAAATCGCCAGTAACGAGAAGGAACTGTCTTTTTTGTTCCCTAAGTTATCGAAACTTCGCAAAAGTAATTGCAAACCTCTTTGAAATTCGGGTAATAAATGGGGTATTTGTTGTCATTTACGGGCCAGCTTGGTTTTTAACTGAGGTGCTCCTAGAAACAGTGAAAACTATACTAGGAGGTTTAAAATTTAAACATACATACATACATACATACATACATACATAATTTATGTGATATTGCAGGTTAGAATACAGGCAACTAATTAAAGCTGATGTGGACCTACTTAAATCTATATTTACAATAATAAAATCCAGTTTGAATTTAAGAACACTCTAACCTAATTAACCTGTCTTTAGTCGTTTGGGGATGTTGTCTTTTCTTGTGTGTGAAATTCCTTTATCAGTCGCCACCAATTTTAAGTCCGTTAAGCCATGAAAAATGCACCGCCATGGTCAGAAGTGCCTTTGGTCTCTGTTTTATGACGAAGCCAAGAGAACCGCCAGCCTCTCTTTGATGATGACGCAAGCGCCCCCCCCCCCCCCCCCCCGCTCGGGTATGGCCATTACGCTTGCTATCTGTCTTGTTTTACCATCACGAAGATCAACGAAATGTCGTTCTAGTATTCACCCGCATCTCTTAACGCATTTTGCTTGACTCCTGGCGCTTTCAAAGTGTTTGAATCACCCCGACGAGGTTAAAAGACCCTCCATAGTGTGCCTCTGAAATTCATGCGTCCTCGACGATGGATGCGACCCTGGCTTAAACATGACCAAGACATTTCACCTCGTGCGGAATTAGAACGGTTTTCGCTTGCATGTGGGTAGTAATTCTCAGGCTACACTTTAGGTTTGCTTCATTACACCTTATCCCTATCGACTGTTTTCTCAATCGTTTAAACAAAGCCAAAATCAGCTAACTATCTTGTATGCATGCTCGTGTATTTGCTCTGAGTGCTGATTGGCTCATTGTGTTACTTGCGTCCATTGTTGTTGTTTTTTTTTTGCGCCTTAGGCTATTTTAGGTTCTCGTGAATAAGACCGCTGTCACTCGCAGTGTTATTCTGTCAGAGTTTGCCTTGCGTTGTGGGCGTTATGATAGGCTTTTTTTATTGTCCGAGTATTGTTATGCGTGTTTTGGAATTTGTGCGATACAAGCTTCGAATATCGTCGTTAACTGTCTCCAGCTGTCGGCACAGTTTGCCAATGATTGTGGCAACTGTTTCAATGACTGGAGTTGCTCTGAGCCTGTTGAGTGGCGCACAATCCATCATTATGGTGGTGGTTGTGTGTGGCAGTTCAACGGCTGTCAGCTTTAATGATCTACAGTTTCTGGCTTTTCCGATACGTCTTATTTTCTAGTCGTTTGCCTCAATTGTGGTATTCGTTGTTTCAGTGACTTTTTAAAGCTTATATTAACTGTGTCCAGACAAATTTTCTCTATAGTTTTCGTTGACCCTCGTCACTGACTGGTGTCATTTTGTTTTAAAAAGCAATAAATTTGCAGTTTGTGCACGTTTGTTTGCGCATGCGCTGATGCGTTTTTCTAAACTTCCTGTGGTTCTTGTTGTCTTTCAGGTTGGGCTTCGCTGGTATTGACCTAAATAACATTTTACAGGTACGCTATTAGGTCTTTTGCCTTGAGTTTCAGGATTTAACCTTTTTCCCCATTAAAAGAATTAAACCCGCATCTCTGCTTTAACCACCTTTATGAGCCCGCGAGAATAAGCATCCCCCACAAACCCATCTTTTTAATGAAACCGCTGATCACTGAATCTGGTCTAGGTCAATCTTATCTAAGGTTTTCCTTGCAGATCATGCCACTGTCCTAGAGTTTCTTTTGTTTGAATTTTATGCATCAACAGACACTTTTCAGCAATGATGTTGTTTTGCGAAAACAGGCCAAAACTAAGGATAACAACCGCCGTTTCGGTGTCATCGTGATGCCATTGTCGAGGTAACTACAGAGAAACCCCGCCATGCGGCCACCTCGTTAACGACCTGGGCGGAACACCCATTCATTTTCTCATGCAATGTTCCTGGATTCAGTGACGTCATGATTTCGCGCGAAAACTTGATAGGGTGGTAAAGAATTGAGTACATGGCTGACAATGTTTCGTTTGCGAGAATGAATATAAAAATCATATATTTGAATTGCGGATCAAAGAATGAAGATGTGAATGATCATCGTAGTTATGAACACTACTTAAGCAGTGGTGAAAATAAACCCTAAAAAAATTCAGGCTTGTACGGGAGTCGAACCCACGACCTACTGCACCGGTGTCGGAGAGGTCATGGGTTCGACTCCCATACAAGCCAGAGTTTTTTCAGGCTTTATTTTCACTGCTTAACCTGCGATGACCACTCACATTTTCAATGTTTCTTTTGCTTTAGAGAGCTTCGGATGACGAAGAAGATCAAGGCGTCAGGCGCTCTGGACGCTCCAGAAAAAACGTGGATTACACGTTCAGGGAATTCGAGGACGATATCACATCGGCCGTAGAGAACGACAAGAAGAGGTTCAAAACAGAAGAGGTCAACGGAGAGGAAAAAGAGTTGCTCTATTCCAAACCCGCGTACGAAACGGGAAGACTACTCGGGACGGGACGTCGAAGCACCCGCAACTCCCGAAGGTTGATGGACCTTGATTACGAAAGCGACTCGGAGTCGAGGACGAGTGGGTACGAATACGAAGGGAACTCGGATGAAGAAGGCCAGCGGGCTTCCACATGGCACGGTAAACTCCGAAGACAGAGGCGGGTTATTGACGATGACGATGACGAGGACAATGGTAACAACGAGGTCGAAAATGCTAGCATAAAGGAACATAAAGATTCCAAACCCGATCCAGATGAGTTGTTAAAAGGTGATAAAGAAGAGAGTGGCGAAGACAAGGAGTCTAGTGAGTTAGCAAAATCGGAAGAAAACTTAGTGGATAAAGACGAAGCAGCAAAGAAGCCCGACGATCAAGAACCGAGGACAGAAGACAACATCAAAGACGACAAAGGTGAAAAAGTTGCGAGTTCGGGGAGCGTGGCCCAAGTGGGAGTAGCTGCTGTTTTTGCGACTGCGCAATCTCAAAATACTGCTCTCTCTGGTAACAAAATCCACCCGCATTCCCGGATAGCTTCCGTCGCTCCAGTGGCGCGAAACCAGCCAATCACGGACGTGAACAACTTCCGATCCACCCCAGGCTACCCTCCGGAGGGGGTGTTCCCAAATCCCCCGAATTTTGACATGCTCAAGCCACAATTCCCGGTGAAACAGGCACCGAATTACCTCGGGGCAAATTTTGTTGGCGCTAACGTTGGTGCGGCGAATATTGTAGGGAATAACAGTTTTACAGGCACTGCGAACCTTGCGCCCAGCAATGTTTCGGGTATGCTTCAAGGTGGATCTTCTTTTCCAGGGGCCGAGGGCGTTGGTTTTCCGAATACGAGAACAAATTTTGGAGGACCCGGTCTTTCGCCTGTTCAAGGAGGGACAAATTTTCCTTCTCCAAATCTTAGTATTCCGAACGCAAATGTAAGAGGGCAAAATATGCCAGGAGGAAATTTTGGAGCGTCGTTCGCTGGTGGTGTAAACAGCTTAAGATCAGTATCAGGCGGCGCAGCCAACTTTGTCAGAGAGACGAATTTTGTTGGCAGTAATGCCTCTGTTAATAGCTTAGGAGGTTTCGGCGCAAGTAAAAGTCCATCGCAGACTATGCCAGGTTCGTTTTGGGGCACCCAGAATGACTTCAATAGCGTTTACAATTACCAGGGGTTTCCACAATCAACTGGAACAACACCAGCGCCCGTGAGTAGCCCTACGAACAGCCAGAGTTTACCACCTCCCTACCCCTCAGCGTCTCAGTTTGCGGAAAGAGGTCAATATGGAGGCTACAACCAACAGTTCCAGGCAAAGTCTAACGTGCAGAATAATTTCAATGCGTCGCAACAGAGAGGAAACTTTCCGGATACAAGTTTTTTCCCTGCCGCACCTCGCCAACCACCTCCTCCGTACTCGGCAAATAATTCGCTCAATGCCAACATGTACGCGAGCACTTCACAGGGGAGCAACAACATTGCGGGCAACCAGTGGACGTATTCCGAGGGTTACGGGTATTATCCCGGGCAAGGAAGCGCTGCGGGACAAAGTTTTTAAAACGACCTTGTATTGTGTTCACACCAACTCAACGTAATCTGGTTTCGTTTGGAAAACTAAGCGAATATCTACGTTGGCGTTCGAGTAAACATTTCTTCACATCTGTTTTATGGTGTGGAAACGGTGCAAGATTGTTTACTTTTTGAATGTAATGTTTATTCATTAGGCTATAATAAGGGTTTGTCATAGTGGAAGCAACCAGCCATTAGGCTATGTTTTCACCATTTATTCGCAACTGTTTAAACTGCCAATCCAAACAACTCGGAACCTCTCGTAAAAGCGTACATAGAGAAAGAAAGCTTAGCAGTGTGAGGTCTGCTGGGGCCCACGAAAGTGTTGCAACGTAGAATCACACTCGCTCCAGAGATTGTCTTGGGCTTTGTTTGCATGAGCGCTTTTTCTTTTCCTGGCGCCAAGTAATGAGCGGGATATCATTGCTTTCTTTTCGTGTATCTTGCTGTCCAGGCAAGAATAGATTGAATGGCATTTTCCTCTATCTGAAAATGAAACGAGTACTGAAATAACTTGGAAATCGTTTTCTTTCTAGGTGCTTTTTTTATCAAGCACCTCGGAAAAATCCCGTAACATGAGGCTGTAGCGAACAGAGCCTTACGCAATTTCCAACCAACCAACCAACCATAGAGTTCACAAAATCAAAATAGTCAATTTTATAAATGTAAATACTGCATACAGGTTACGTACGCGGATTTTTAGCGACAATGGAGGGGTATTCGGACAATAATTATCTGCATTTAGGTGGACCTACAAACGTTAAGGAACTCTGAAGATTTATTTTCGTACTTTTAAACTCATTATCGTTATTATTATTATTATTATTATTATTATTATTATTATTATTACATTTTTTTTTCGTTATTGGTTTTTCCGTGAAAATTGAAAACTTCAGCAAAGGCAAGCAGGAGAACATAATTAAATTCATTTGATTATGTTTAGACTGAGATCAGTGTTAAAAGAAAAGCGCCAATTTTTTTTTCCATCTCAGACATTTTGCAAACGCGTGTACCTATGGTGATAAATCCTGTAAACTCCAATTCATGCTATACGTATTATATTCATTACATGTCATTACAAATCATTTTGTGGTTTTCTTTTGGTTGGGTATGTATATTGATACTTCTGGAAAGAGCAGCTTTGATGGTTTCATTGCCGAGAAACCGGGACAACGATTTCGTGGTGATCATCTTGTCAAGACTACCCGCTCTCCCTTCTTTAGTCACGTTCTTAGCACGTGCAGAATTTTCGAAGTTAGGGTGATTTAAGGTCGAGTACCGCCAATTGGCCATGTTCTAAACGAGTAAGGGCCTGGGAACGAGGTTTTAAAATTTATCGAAAAAAAATTGTTTCCAATGCATGAAAGAGGATCTCAAAAATGGTCACCTAACCAACTTTGACGCTGTTCAGTGGAATTGGAGCTGAAAAAAATGCTTTTGAAAATTGTGAAAATTAGAGACTTTGTATGGTTTGGAGGGACACACTTTCCGAAATAGAGACATTTGTATGGGATTTTTTTAAGTTTTAAATGTATGTTATCTGGCGGCTTTTCAACCAAACGTAATCAAACTTGCTGAAACTGCTTATTTTGAGATACCCTTTAATGTGAGAATCGGATTTAGTTCAATTTTATTGATTTTCAATGAAATTTGGATTCTTTCCCAGGCCCTTACTTGTTTAGAACATGGCCAACATTAATTCTCGTTTGTTTGGGTTTTGTTTTTCTGCGTCCTGTGATTGGTTAGCAGAACGCGTGCGTGCGACTTTCTCAACCAATGAGAAGCAAGACAAGGTGCTGGCACGGATTTTCCCCTTTCAGGCGCCATGTGTTGCGTCGAATTCTGATGGGTTCATTGAGTGTGCTTCCTCGGCTTTTAATTTTTAATCGATTCGCCATTTTCTTTGATTTGGGTTGCTCTCTCTAGAAGTATCGCCATTCCTCTATGCGTTGCTAAAAGATTAAAACATTGCAAAGGGGAAAAAAAAAGAAAGAATTATATTTAAGGCGCTGTTACACTGTGTAATGTTTCGTGCAACTTGTGTCGCAACGCCATTGCGAGACAAGTTGCACGAAACATTGTACCAAGTGTAACATACCCTACAACGGCCAAAATCGTTGCGAGACAAGTTGCACGAACCGTTGCAGAAAGTAGAACTCGAATCAACTTTCTGCAACGGTTCGTGCAACTTGTGTCGCAACGATTTCTTCCATTGCAGGGTATGTTACACTTGCTACAATGTTACGTGCAACTTATCTCGCAATGGCGTTGCGACCGAAACATTGCACAGTGTAACAGCACCTTTAGTAATTATGGTTTAAACAATTACAATCGTGAATGGAAAATCATCTCTAAACTCTTTTTCCACGACTATATTTAAGGTTTACGTTTTTATTTTTCAATGCATTTAAAATGTACATAGAAGCATTCACGGTTCTTGCATCATTCTATACATATTTTATGAGTTATGTACATCTTTTATGTCATGGAAACTTGTAACATTGGTATAATAAATATAAGCACGTATCAGGAGGTTGTCACTTTCCATTCTGAGCGTTTCAGATGGTGAAACGAGAGACAACCGCTTCTTTTCACATAGTCCTACCTTGGTACTCTTTATAACTACTTTCTTCACATGACAATTTCTTGAAACAGAATTTCTCTTCTGCAAAACAACGCAAAATACATTATTGTAGGAAATCAACGATGCACGTTGACAACGCGCAGAAAATTTACGTTACACAAAATTAATGCGAATTAATTAACGCGAAATTTTCGAAAATAATTTTCGCCTGGCTTTATTTTACGCGACTTTGCTGCAATACAAACGTCTCAACATACACATCTAAAGGCGGCTTGGAAATCCCGGAAGGTTGAACAGGCCATGGAAATTTTAAGACTAAAGACTGAAGAAGTTAGTTATCCCCTCGGGGAAACAGATTCAATACGAAGACCAGTCGAAAGACATTAAAAACTGTCAGATAGTGACTCCGAGGTGTTGATAGAGTAGCCCGCATACAGGCTCTTCCGTTTGGGAAGCTAGGATTTTTGCCTCGCTTAAACTTTTGACAGCGCACCTGCCTAGTCCCAGCCTAGTCCCTAGGCGTTCCCTCTTGCCCTCTTGTCCACGCGACGTCATGGAAAGGAGTGGGCGAGAAAACTCGGTGATGTCACCGCTAACAGTTGGGTTTGACCGAGCCGAGAACGCCTAGGGACTAGGCCGACAGCGCACTATTCGAAAGCAAAATCAAGGCAAAAAAACCTCTCCGAATTAATTGCCCAAATGAAGAGCCTGTATGTAGGCTATTGATGGAGGAGCTATGAGCTGACGAGGTTTTGTTATTGAAATATAAACGGTGCTGTAAAACAACAGTGATGTGAAATAGTGTGATTTAAGCTAACATCAACATAAATTAAGACGCATTAAATTGACGCATTTTTTTAAAGTGCATCTTTAATTTCCTTTAATAAGGCACTGTAGTCGAAAGTAATCGTTGTTTGGTTTGGTTTTGTTATTGTCTTTCTTACTTCGCTGTGATTGGTTGGCAAAATTCGCGCCACTTTCTCAACCAATGAGAAGTTAAAAACCAATTAAGCCAATCGGAGAATCGGGACTTGTTTGCGTGCATTTTCCCGTGCTTGGCGTCAACTGCATGTACAGTGGAACCCCACTCTACCGACACCTGCTTATAATGGGCAATTTTCTTTGTCCCGGCAATTAAAAGGGTCATATATATTTTTCTTAAATTGGCCCGCTTAATACAGACACCCGGATAATACGGACACTTTGCATTTTGGTGTCCTTATTAACGGGGTTCCAACCTGAACGCATTGTAATTGCCTCGAATTTTGATTGGCTTCTTGCGCTGTTCATGTCTCTGGTGATTTCGTCAGAGTCAGGAGCCCATCACGTTTATCTAAATACCTTTTTGAAAAATTTAGGCTAATTTTTTCAAAAACGTAATTTGTAATCCGTTTCAATCTTCTCCTTCCTTCACCATCCTTGCCATATTTGCTAGGCCCTGTCCTATTTTTGTTATATATAAACGACATCCCATCAACTGTCAAGTCAAGCCTACGTCTATTCGCGGATGATTGCATTCTTTATGGAGAAATCCACGATGTACAAGATTGTTGGACCCTACAGGATGATCTCAAACAATTATCACTTTGGTCAAATACTTGGCAATTACATTTTAATGTTAAGAAATGTTATCATCTTGGAATAACTTGTAAGAAAACCCCGATTGTGTTTCAATATTCTGTGGATGGTCAGCTTATCTCCAGAGTTCCCTCAGGAAAATACCTCGGAGTCACAGTGACAGAAAATCTTTGCTGGAACGAGCATGTTAATAACATCTGCAAAAAGGCAAATTCTACGCTTGGACTGCTGCGTCGTATCCTCAGTGGATGTGACCCAAAAGTAAAAGAAACAGCATATCGCACATTGGTACGTCCCAAGCTTGAATATGCATGTTGTGTGTGGAATCCTTTCACCAAACACAATATTTATCAACTTGAGATGGTTCAACATCGTGCAGCAAGATTTGTACTTAGCGATTACTCTCGCTTTAGTCATGTCACTCCAATGATTGAACAACTTGGTTGGGATTCTCTTGAAGCTCGTCGACTCTTCCTCCAAGCTAGCATGTTCTATAAGATCT
>JAEMWC010000054.1:1297500-1300000 GCA_016490735.1 Pachyseris speciosa | reverse complement strand
GAAGATAACGAACTAGAAAGCCTGAAGGTAATGATTACAGCGCTTGATAGACACTTAGCAAACAAAGTAGTCTTATAGCTATAGCCTGTAATTGTTTAGCCAGTTTTTACAGCTAAAAACGCTTTAAAAACATCGAGAAAACTGTTGTTTTGGTTCACCTAAGTTCGTTGCATTGCTTCTGCAACGTTAAGAAGCTATCTCGCAATTTTTTCATGTATATTATTAATAAGTAATCACATGATTTTTCTCGTGCAATTTAGAATAAATAAGCACTTGTAAATTTTTTCAAAGACCACAAATTGCACTCGCCCTACGGGCTCGTGCAATTTTGTGAGTCTTTGAAAAAATTTACTCGTGCTTATTTATTCCAAATTGCACTCGAAATCATGTGATTACCTATACAAATTCAATGTTTTGGACTACAGTACCGTATTTTTGGACTTGTCAAGTCCTGAAATACGTGTTTCGAGTTATCGAGGGTAAAATTATATAGGAATTGGCCTGAAGAGAAATGAAAATTGCTTCAAGTTCACGGGAGGTTAGCGTTAGGTTATTGAGGGTTTGAGTTACTGAGGGTAAAATTACAGTAATTGTATGAAAGAAATCCACGGGAAATTAACATCTGTTCGAGTTAGCGCGAGGTTCGAGTTGGCGAGGGTTCGAGTCGACTGCATTGATTGGTTACATTTGCAATTATTTGTTGGAATGAAAAAATTCCGACTGTGGGTGGGAGTAAAGCTCGAAGGACAACTTTATCATGCACAAGATTTCCAACCCCGTTTCCAGGGCCTCTCCTCTTCTCGCCCCCTGGTGCTTCGACCAAGGTGCTTCGTTTTCGACCTTGGGTGCTTCGTTTTCAAGTTTTGGTGCTTTATGCTTTGATCTTCGTTTACGAGTGCTTCGTTTTCGGCACTACCCGAGTTCACTCGTGTTATTTATAGTAAACTTGTTGGTTCGATAGGTGAAAATTAAAGCACACAAATAAACGTATTATTCACGGATTAATATACAAAACTAAGGGAAATAAGTGACGTGAGCAACAGCAGAACATAAATTCTTATATCACGTTTATCTAAATACAATTTTTTCAGATAAATTGTAAACTTCCATGTTTACAGTTGAAAAACAGAGAGGTTCAATTTTCGCCTCGAGTAAAACTACGCGAAAGAAATGCAAGCGAATTCACGGCAAGATTTCCGTACAGCCCCACGTGGGGTTTTATTTATTTTATTTATTTATAGGCTTCGCCATTTGGCCGGGTAAATCTTACAGAGCGACAGCTCCAACGCAGTGGCGCAGTGGTGAGAGCGCTCGCCTTCCACCAATGTGTCCCGGACTCGGTGTGGGCTGAGTTTGTTGGTTCTCTACTCTGCTCCGAGAGGTTTTTCTTCGGGTACTCCGGTTTTCCCCTCTCCTTAAAAACCAACATTTGATTTGATTTGAGATTTGTAATTAGTAGGCGAAGAGCCACCTCGTGGAAGTACTACTAATAAATCGTTATTATTATTATTATTATTATTATTATTATTATTATTTTATTATTATTATTATTATTATTATTATTGTTATTGTTATATTATGTATACATTTTGCGACTCAAACTCTATTCACGCTCGCCGTTTTTTGGAACAGGTTTAGTATGACAGTGATGCATGTATAATCACCGTAAAAGCCCTATTAAGCCCCCTGGAGGCTTATTTCATTTCAGGTCTCATTAACTGGGGACTTATTAGAGAGGGGGACTTAATAGAGAGGGGGGCTTATTTCAAATCTTAAACTCCCTGTTTTCGTCTTAAAACAGCTTTGGTACAAAACTCAAACAGCTACAGTGAAATTTATTATGTAATAAAGAGCAGCCAACAGTATTACGTGTCTGAGTGTATATTTGCTTAAAACAAACCAACTGCGCCTCATGAAGGTGATTTCGCAAGAGGAAATATGGGGGACTAATTACAAAATTTCATGTCCCAAAAGGGGGAGGGGGCTTATTAGAGAGGGGGGGGGGGCTTATTACAAAACCGACTTCCAAACGGGGGACTTATTAGAGAGGGGGCTTAATAGAGACGGGGGGCTTAATTTTACGGTAATGTATGGGGCTATGCGGAAATCTTTCCCGAATTGAAAGAAAAAATGAATGAATGAATGAATGAATGAATGAACTTTATAATACCACAAGCCTCAAGTTTACCAAGCAAGAGCACGTGATTTACCGTATCGAAGGCCTTTTGTAGGTCAAGAAAAATTACTAGGTTATAAAGGCCGCGATCCATGTTGCAATACCATTCATTTGAAAAGTCAAGTAAAGCTGAAACAGTGGAGTGGGAGCATCTAAAGCCAAATTGATACTCTGATAACAAAATTCCAGCGGCTAAATATTCAACCAGCTGCTTATATAATATCCTCTCGAAAACTTTACTTACTACTGGAAGAATTGAAATTGGCTGATAATTGTCCAACATGTTACGCGGACCTTTCTTATGAAGGGCATTTACTCGAGCCA
>JAEMWC010000054.1:1285000-1287500 GCA_016490735.1 Pachyseris speciosa | reverse complement strand
CCTAGAATCGGAGCTGCACACTCTCACCGAGCAACTTCGCAAGAGTTTATTTGGGCCAGTTTAATTTGTGTCCAAAACAATTGAGCAGCAGCAGGGAAAACGAAGAGTTTTCGATAGTAAACGTTTGCAAAAAAGAAAAAAAAAAGACGGACATTCTTGAGTCTAACTACTTTGAGATGAAAGCGTAAAGGGATTCAAAGCGGATCAAAAACAAAACAAAACAAAACAAAAACACTGCAAGCGAACAAAGTACGATGCCGGCGAGTGTTTGCTCGAAGAAGGAGAAGGTGGAGAAATTAAACAAGACTAGCTAGTAATTAAAATAGCTTGTAATGATAAAGCTAGGAAAATCGGTATTTATTTTGACATAAATGCCCCTAGAAAAAAAAATAAAGGGTACAAACTCTTCGTTTACAGCAGTCAACAGGAATTGACCGCGGTTCAGAAACAATATAACAACAAACATAAGACTTATTACAAGAAAACAAAGCACAATATGAATAATATTTCTTCGAAGATTCTTGGAAAAGGTGCAGAAATTGGACAGGTAACAAAACTATCTTGTATTAAGCTAGAAAATTTCCTTAGCAGATTTGACATAAATGTCCGTAGAAAAGACAAAAAAGAGGTCCGTACCTGATCGTTTAGAGCAGTCAACAGGAATCACTGAGACAGCAATCACTCGGAATGCGACAGAGCTGAATAATAGAGCCATTTCCCACAAAATCTTTCCTTGGCTTACACAAAACACTTAAGTGCTTTGATGGTTTTACTGTTACTTCCCATGTCTTCCGAAGAACCTTCTTCAATTAATGACTGTTCTCAGTGGCAAAACATCATCCAGATAACGAAGAAAGCGCTTGCCAAACCAAACGAGCATTTCTCTCGCAGACCCGTCCACTTTAAAATTTATCAAAACCAGCCAGCCAGTCAACCCATTTCGCTGTTTTTAACATCCAAACGCTGATTCTTACCGGTTCAAACAAACGACATGTTTAAAGACGGCTAAACTTAATTGTTGTTTACAGGCTGCTTTCGACGAAGATCTCTTAAAGATCTGACGAAGTGAAGCGCGCTGGGTTTTGACTGTTTTGGCAGCATTTTGACAACATGCACATGCACATGCACATGCATTTGATCGGATTTTTTATTTTTACTCGAGCTCGAGTCTCCCCCTTTAATGCTTAATTTTACGAGGACTCATTGCGATTACGTGTTGATAAGATAAGGGCAAAAGTTTCTTAACGCTACTGTGAGGAACCAAGGTCGAAAAACAGTCAGCCAAGCCGAGTAAAAACACTCGTTCGCTTGCAAAGAAAACAACGTAACAAAACAAACAAACAATTCAACTACTTCTTTGCGTCCAAAACGAGTACAGATGATTGTTATTTATATCCATTCGAGAGAAAAATACAAGTTTCATTCCTGAACAAAAGTAACAACGATTAAACCAAATGTTAAGCTTCTATTTATTTAATTTACCTCACTGTCCTGTGTTGTAGAGGTTTCTACCACTTGAAAATGCGTAAAGCCCTGGTCAAACGGTGCATGATAGTCGATGATAGTTGATGATAGTCGATGATAGTTGAAGCGCGCGCTTCCGTTTGACCACCAACTATCATGCACTATCATCGACTATCATCAACTATCATTCATTTTGAACGTGTTCAAATTCTTCATGATAGTCGATGATAGTTTTTCTCGTTTGACCCCGCGTATGATAGTTCATGATAGTTTTTGGTCAGCTGTTTTCCCCGAAAATCGGCGGGCTCGTTTAAAATGGCCGCCAAAACTTCCTCGCGAGGCTCAGCTGCAGCTTCAGAAATACGTGTTTACATCCAAGATGATAATCATGACAACGAAAACATTGAAGACCAAGATAACATAGGAAAGATATCTTCTGAAGAAAGTGTCAACTCGCAAGAATTAGAAGAGACACCGCATCCCTCCAACAAATCGATTACTATTAAACAAGCTGCCGCCCTCTTTCGTCGCGATAAATTCATATTTCTACAAGTTTGTCTCTCGCGAAGCCATTTTAGTGATCATTTTACGCGGAAAGAGCCTGGAACTAGCTGCTCGCGTGACCTTTGCTCGCGCGACTGCCGGTGAACTATCATCAACTATCATCGACTATCATGCGCCGTTTGACCATGTGAATGATAGTTGGTGATAGTTGATGATAGTTTGGAGAGAATCAACTATCATCGACTATCATGCGCCGTTTGACCAGGCTTTAAGCTTCAGTAAAGTAAAAACAAGCATCCGCAAAAATAGCGAACGGTTTGTCCAAAGAAAGAGCTTCTTCCACAGAGTTTGAGCTACTCATTCTTCCCATTAATACCGGTGAACTGTTAAGTGACTTTTCTTGGTGAGATGCAAGATGCCGCGGTGAAATGAAAGCCCTTGAAGCGTTGAATTATACTGTTTTCAACCGCACAATCTTTGAAGCTTTTCCTGAGAAAAATCTTCCGTCCTTCCTTTCATCACTTGAAAATTC
>JAEMWC010000054.1:1237500-1280000 GCA_016490735.1 Pachyseris speciosa | reverse complement strand
TGCCATCACAGTGACACGCGCGCTTTCTAGTTGTCCCATGCATGGGAGATTACGTGAGGCTTCTTTACCAGAAATGAAAAATCGAAAAACGCGTTTCCGCGTCTGCAGTATTATTCTATAATTTGCTATTATTTCGCTGCGATATTTTAGACGTAAATAATTCAAATATTTTTTTCTTTTTCCCGATTATAGTTTCCGGATCCCGGATTCCGAATTCCGGATTCCATATTTTAGAGTTGCCCTGAGTGATTTGGGTCGCCGATGAAAAAAAAAAAAAATGACCGAGACGTCAACGTGGTCCTCTACGGCATCTCAAGTAAATATGGAATAATTATGGCACTTTCCGCACATATGCATCAGTGTCATACCATACTAACCCCAAAAGCGGACAATATCCAGATTTTAACCTACGTTTTGAGTGACAAGTCCGGCTGCGCCGCAGGCTAAAAGCGGCGAGTATGAATAGAATTTAAATCACAAAATGTATACATAATTAATGTATGTTATTAAAATGTATGTGCGAAAATCTTTCTGGAATTGTCTGGAAAAATAGGAATAGCAGGAACAGTTTTCGAGGCGCAAACATGCAACCTCAACTCCATCGCTACGATCCTCCAGACTGGGCCTCATCGTTGAAGAATATCCCTCAACACTTTGTTCAAGTAAGGCTCGATCTTTGCATGAGCCGAACCTAATGCATTCAACTAAGTACATGAATAGTTCGGCGTCTAAATATTGATTTGGAACGGCTCAGCCGTTCTTTCCGCTAGGATGGGGCGGGAATTTCGACTTTACCCTGCTTTACCCTAGGAAGATCGAAGGAGACTCTGCTTGCAGGGTATTTCGACTTTGCAACGGCTTTGATTCAGACGTCGACCTTTTATAAGCTTATATATAATGTAAATATTTAAGCAGTTTTACTCAGAGAGCATATTGGTTCTCCTGGAACTGTATTGACTGTTTTAGGAACGCCTGTGGAACGGCAAATTATAATATATAAATTATAATCAATTTTAATTTGATTTCGAAAGCTCTTTCTACAGTTTCTGTTTCTACAGTTTTGCTTCTGGAAAAGAAATCACTCTTATCACGAACCCGGTCAGTGTAAAACGCAGACTACAGACCGGGGGTAAAATGCAGACTGAGGGTAAAATACAGACTGGAGACTGCAGACCAGGGTTAAAATGCAGACTGCATTTTACCAGACTGCATTTTACCCCTGGTCTGCAGTCTCCTGTCTGCATTTTACCCTAAGTCTTCATTTTACCCCCGGTCTGCAGTCTGCAGTCTGCAGTCTGCGTTTTACACCCCTCAACTCCCCGTTGGGGAACTTAATTAAGTATAAGTGAATTTTTAAGGGTCACTATAAAAGACTTTTTCCTATGACCATAATGGCATTTTATTTTTGCATTTTTAAATTAGCAATTTTTTAAATACCATTTAGCCTTGATTTTAATTTTACAGTACCCCCTTTGATACGTACCAGTGCTTATTTATGGGGGCCCGTTCTGGTCAAAATGGTGCATATAATTTTTAAATGTGCATGAATTAATTTTACACGTTGATAGAATTAATATTTTGCATTTCTAAAACATTTTGTTTAACCGCCAAATTAATTTTACCATACCTATTAATTATATTTTTAGAAGACTTATATTTATTGTGTTTGTAATTATTTTTGTGTGTGTTTGGAATTAATTTTGTGTATGTTTGGAATTAATTTTGTGTGTGTTTTTAGAATTAATTTTGGGTGTGTTTGGAATTAATTTTGTGTGTGTTTGGAATTAATTTTGTGTGTGTTTGGAATTAATTTTGTGTGTGTTTTTGTAATTAATTTTGTGTATGTTTGGAATTAATTTTGTGTGTGTTTAGAATTAATTTTGTGTGTGTTTGGGGTTTCTCAAAATTCCTTTACCCATAACACGTTGCGGTAGTTCTCTACCATGTGCTGCGAAACAAAGATGGCGACGTCCGAACAAGTGAAAGAAATCGCACAAGCTGCAATAGACAGTATTAATCAGCTGTCCTCGTTAATTGCGCACGGACCATCAACGACAAGAATTCCTAGTAACGAACGTCAACCAACAACATCGGAGACGACTTTCGTTCGCCAAACCCAGCCAGCTAATAGCGCACTAACAGAATTGCAAAGGAGGTTTCCGACAGTTTCAAGAGGAAGATACAGAAGACCTTCTAATTCTAGCTCGCGGCCGTATCCAGTCGTTCAGAATGTAAGGCGTCCTGCTGGTCGACCGTTGGCATCTGAGATAGTTTCAAAGGATGTTATGATACTAGAAATGGGAAGAGAGAAAATACCGACGAAAGCAGAAAAGCTTGATTTAGAGAGAAGTGGACGAATTATATCAGGCGTTGACATTGATAGAAAGTGGGATGCCAAAAAACTTCAGCAAGAGTTGGCGAAATTATTGACAGGTGAAATGGAGGGCTTGTATTTCGAAATAGTAAAGAACTCTGGTGGTACTTTGCTAAGACCGAACATCCAGGTAGGAAAAGAGATTGATTCAAAGCTGCTGCTGAAATCGATTGCTCCATCTGGTTGGATCTATTTAAGACTCCTGGAGGAACTGCCATCCATGATTGATCCCACTGATAAACAACTAGAAGTTCCTGTGTTTGAAGTCCCTGAATCTGACATGCTTTCAAGTGATGCTAGTGGTAGAGACGACTTGTTTTGTAATATCATGGATTTGACAAAAGATTCTGATGCGAGTGTCCAATTGTCTCGACATATGTCAGACACCAATGCTGATGCCTCTAATACAAATGCAGGATCAGTGTTCAGTACAAGTAAGAGTCAGCCACCCTCGAGTTCATTTGATATCCAGTCAGTAATCAAAAGTGCTAAAGATCACGGTTTGACTGACCCTGTAGAAGTGCTTAAATTTCTGCAAAAAGAGATTGTAACTGGCCGAGCCTTAGAAGTTACAAGCTGCGAAGAAACCATCGAGGGAGAAACAAATTACATTACTGTTGACAGGGCAAATATATTAGAAACAACAATTAGTGAACTAGAATACATTACAAATTATAGACCGACATTTCAGGTGGACTTCATGGGAGAAGAATGTGTTGATCACGGTGGGCCACGTAAGGAATGGATAAGACTAATGAATCAATCCATTAAAGAAAAGTACTTTGACCATGGCTTGAGGCCATTATTAGCACAAAATTACTACTTTGTTGGAGTGATGATGGCAGTTGCCATGCTTCAAAACGGGTAATTGCCTGTATTTGTAGAGGAGAGCAGCAAATTGTTTCTTTAGGAGAGTGTTTTGACCTTTGTGTTCGTCAAATTAGGCACGGACTAGAAGAGCTTGGAATGCTGTCAGCTCTTCAGGAACTGCCAATGTTGGTTCATCTCCTGAGACCCCAAGCACAGGTCAAGTTGAGTGTACAAATGTTACTTCACATTTTGAAGCCTAACTTTTCAGAGGAGGGTTCTAATACCCTGAAAAAGGAAAAAGAAGTTTATCAACTCTTTGTCAAGTATGTTCGAGAAGTGGCAGCTTCTAGGAGGGTGTGTGGGCAGACTACCCTTGATTTGAGTCACATACTTCAGTTTGCAACTGGTACTCCAGAGGAGCCTGTCCTTGGTTTCAGCCTTGCACCATCACTGGAGTTTATACTACCCACAGAAATCGTGAAAGTTGCAAGTCAGGAAGGACTCAATGATGAGCAGAAGAAAGGAGAGAGTGATAAGCAGCAGGAAGAACAAAGGGAAGAGCAGCACCCACCTGTGGAGGGCGGCTTCCTCCCTTTAGCTCATACCTGTACCAACTTGCTCGAGCTTCCCAGGCCAACTGAGAAAGTTCCTCTGCCTCCTATGGATAGATTATTTGCTCTCTATGACTTAGCATTCTCACAGTGTTACTTTGGCAAGAAGTAAATGGCCTGCAGTCTGGCCGATGTTGCCATTTTTGACTTTAAAGTTGTAAGACTGCTAATGAGGTGCTGTTTTTCTTGACAAACATTGAGTTATGGAGGTTGAGTTCTTTTGGTCTTAATGGGTTTTTTGAAAAGTGTAGAAGGTACAATTTTGTGGTGTCCATTTCCTAATTATTGTCTAATTAGTAGACTGTTGCATTGGAGAAAAGTGAACTTTGGTATGTAGCATGTTGCTGAGAAGCTTTTATTTCAATCAATAAACTCATTGGTTAAGGTGATAGATTATTGATTTAAGTTGACATTTTAATAAGATTTAATGTCTCAGTTAATATCATTTTATGCAGATGCATGCAAGACAAGATAAAAATTTAATTGGTGGGTCAGAAAATACATAAAGCTAAGGTTCCATCAATGTTTTTCTGTATTCCAGACTGTCAAAATTCCCCATTGTCATCAATATTTTGAACTTGACAATGTTGCCAAGCAATAAATTTAAGTCAAAGAAAGCTTAATTTAAGTTCTATACATCCATATATATTGATGGGTTTATACACATGCACTGTTGTGTTTCTTGTTGCCAGTTTGAGTTTAGGTTTGATTGACCTCAGTGCAATAATTACTCAAACTGAATGATGCTATTCATTTTATGTTGCTGTTAATCAAAGTAAAGAACTAAATTAATGCAATAAATCTGTTCAGAGTTTTCTATGACCCATACTGTTATAATTTATGGATGAAAGCAATGATCTATCAAAGTCAATTGAACAGAGCATCACCACTCTATTTTATTAAAATCTATACCAGGAAAAGCCTGTGACTAGGGATAATTAAAGTTAATATTCCAATGATATATAGACCTATTCTATGATTCATAGATCTATCTATGAACGATGTCGATAGCAAAAAAAGGAGAAAGATTAACAAAGCGAAGCATTTTAATACTGGATACAACTTGATTTGAAACTCGTTTGTTGTCAACCAAATTCATGAAACTGCATCGCCTTTGTCACGAACAGTCAGGCGTAACAATTCTTATAACGTTTGGTCACGAAGTTTTCGTTTTGTTTGTATAGATAGTATTTGAATTCAACTTGATTTTCCGGTTTTTATATTATGATCAAATTACTTGTATATATTTTCATGACACGTGTAATTTTAGAGCGGATATGTTTTTGATAAATCGATAAACGGATGCACAAATTTACGACTGTAGTTACAAGTTCTTAACAGCCTTTGTGGCAGATCAAATGGTTAATCCATTTAACCACAGGTAAACTCCTTCCAACTGCTTTCCTTTAACAACCCTATTAGGGATAAACCTTTCTATAGGGGGCAGGCAGGAAGGCAATTACCCCCCTCCCCTCTAAAAAAAGTTGTGAACAGCAAAACATCTTGCACATCAAAATAATGTTTCAATTTTAATGATCAAGTAAAGAAGTAAAGGGAGAAACTGGTGAATTTGTTGCCCAGAATATCTGCTCCTATGGGTGAGAAAAAAATTTATTATAGTGGCACTGTTTGGTTCTTCCTTTTAGGCCTCAAGAGACTTCACTCGAGGTCAGAAACATGTTAATGATATCAATACATTGCAGGAAGAGATCTTTTCCGCCATTTCCATCATCTGACAGAGGATCTGGTAGCTGTGCAAGCTGTTCATCTGAAAGGCTGATTGATGGTGGTGAAATATCTACCTGGTAATCTTCATCTTCTACTGTTTGCACACCATTAGGATCTACTCCAAAGTGATCAATTTCAGCCTCACTTAATGCAGTATGTCCAGAATGTAAGTTCTCTAGCATACCCTTCTCCCACATTTGAAGTGGTGACAGGTTCCTTTCGGTTGACACTGGCCGATTATTCATTTGCCTGACAAGCTCCCCTAGAGAATTTTCTATTCTTGGAATGTAGACATGGTGTAGGCTGAAAATATGCAGATCATTAAGGACATCCAAGTTGCCTTCATCTTCCAACTGCAGAAAAATGCGGACATAGAAAACTAACACCCCTGAATAAACATCGCGATGTGTTCTCTCGACCCTGGAGTTATGGACAGACGATCCAGTGATAATGCTGCCTCTTCCTGGTCCGCGATGTTGTATCATATGAGCAGCAACAAGATAATTCTCCATACCATAGTCTGAACGCACACGTGAGGGTAATCCCCATCTCTGCACTGCATTCTGAAATAAAGAAAGCACTGTTTCTGCTTTGTTATTGTTGCGACAAGCAGCATACAAAATTAACCTGGTCTTCCCATCAATGCAGACATGTGTTATCAGTTTATACCTGATTAATTTGTGTCCTGTATCTATATGCCATAGGCTATTGGGGGTTGGTACGTAATACTTTCTACGATGAATGGTCATTCTCCAGCGTAAGGCAGTTCCAACAGGATCAACACGTCGTAAACATTCAGTGACTCTCCATCTCTGAACGTTCAAGCCTCTACTCCTTAGTGAACCTATAAATCGTCTTCTTCCAATGTTAGGAGTTAGAATTCCTGTTGTTGCACTGCCAGTTATACTTCTGTACATTTCATCCAATTCATCGTCTGATATTTCTGAGTAGGCAGACTCACTCAAACCAAATTCTTTACGTCGCCGCTGATGGGTTGAAACACTAACCTGGAGAATGCCAGCAATTGCTTCCCAAGAAAAATAAAGTGATCGTAAATGCTCCACTTAATCTTTCGTTATTTCATAGCGTTTACGACCTCGTCCTGGTTGTGCAAGATTCAGCGGAGCAGAATAAGATACCTCCAGTGCATCGTAAAAATCTGCATTGTCACGGCTTTCAATCTGACTTGACAATAAGGCGATTAACTGTGTTAATGAATGGTTCATATTCTGAACGGGGGCTTGAAGTGCAGATGAAGGGATACCAGTTACATTTGTAACACCGCCGGCTAAATCATTCATTAGAAAAGACAAGGTACCCGATGCATCCAGTAATCGATACCTTGTTTCAACTAGAATGTCTGTCTCCAACTCTTATTCACCAATATTAGCCAAAATATTGAGAACGCTTTTAAGATTCTGGAGAAACAGTGCGAACCCACGTTCATTTCTTTCTCGTAACACCACTCGACGTGACCTTTGTTGACGAGCCGCCATGTTGTTAGCACATGGCCGAGAACACTGCCGCAAAGACGTATGGGACAAAAAACGCAAAAAAAAAATTACAAACACACACAAAATTAATTCCAAACACACACAAAATTAATTACAAAAACACACACAAAATTAATTCCAAACACACACAAAATTAATTCCAAACACACCCAAAATTAATTCTAAAAACACACACAAAATTAATTCCAAACGTACACAAAATTAATTCCAAACACACACAAAAATAATTACAAACACACAAAATATAAGTCTTCTAAAAATATAATTAATAGGTATGGTAAAATTAATTTGGCGGTTAAACAAAATGTTTTAGAAATGCAAAATATTAAATCTATCAACGTGTAAAATTAATTCATGCACATTTAAAAATTATATGCACCATTTTGACCAGAACGGGCCTCCATACTTATTTATACACTGACAGGATTATCCTGTATAAATATTATAATTACCAGTATTTTTATTATTATTGTTGTTGTTGTTGTCGTTGTTGTTTTTTGTTGGGGTGTGTGCCACCAAAGCCTTCAAACCCTGACCCTGTTTATGACAAAATCTGTTCATTTCACTACCCTATTTAAGACAAGACCTTTTTTTCATGACCTGAGCAAGTAATATATTTGTCTGCCTGGTTTTTCATTTCCCATACAGAAGGTATTTGTCTATAACTGACATCATGGAATTATCCAATTAAAAAAAAGTTGGTACCACACATGTAGATCGTGCACTGCCAATGTTCACACCCTGTTCAAGGCTTCTTGTCCAGAAAGACACACTGTTCAAGATGCAAAATAGTGAAATTGTATACCCTGTTTAAGATTCAAGACCCCAACCCCCTTACGCTGATGGCTGCAGCACATGCCCATTCAGGCCAAAATTATAAGGGAGTACACCCCTGGGCCCTCACCATACTTTGTGAGTTGAAATCTATGAGAATATATATATGAGAGAGCGACCAGTTTATAATGAGAAGTGATGGGGCAGAGTTCTAAGAATTTTTGGCTGGTATGATTTGTTTCTGCTTATCACCAGTGCAGGATTATTTTGATGAATGAAACTGCCTCTGGGAATCTTAAGTTTTCTCAGGAATCAGGAGACTCAAGAATCTCAGGGAAAGAAGGAAAAAAAATCAGGAAATTTGAAACCTTTTAAATAAACTAGTGGTGGATGTGTAAGTTTGTTGTTTCAGGCCCAACCTTAATCAGGCTGTTTCAGTACCTTAGAAAAATAACAGCTTTGTACCATGTTGTGTGGTTTTACCTTGGTGTGGTTTGTAACTGTCTGTTCCATTTTAACAGCTCTCCATGTATTTTTGTTTTGTAGCTTGCACATCGAAACACTCCAATTCACCCATGGCAAATCCCAAATATTCCCAAGGAATTTTCACTCTCTATCAAAAGGGATGACTTAACTGGAAGTACTTTGTCTGGAAATAAGGTAGTCGCATGTTAAGTATCATCATCATTAGTATTTATTCTACTGATTTTTTTTAGATCTTTGTTAAACACAGTTGCAACAATCCAGTGAAATGATCTAGTTGATACTCACAGACTGTGGCCACACTTTCCCTTTCTGTCATTTGTCTCTGTTCCCTGACTCTCTCAGCCCATTACAAATGTTGCATGTTCCATGACTAATAATATAATGCATGATAAATATCTGTTGAAACCCAGCATCTATAAGATGGCGGGAGTTGGGAGTGAGGGCGTTGGGGGGAGAAGTGGTGATAAACTGAAATGTGCCATCTTCCAAGAAAATTGGTGATAGCTTTAAGCCTACAGCATGTACATGTGTCAGTGCATGATAGAAGTTTTTATCAATAACATGTTCAAAGGACTTATTCTTCATTCTCTAAACCTTCCAGGTTCGTAAGCTAGAGTTTGTTCTTGCTGATGCTTTACATAAGAAGTGTGACACGATTTTTACATGTGGCGGGATTCAGTCCAATCACTGTAGAACCACTGCAGTTACAGCAAGACAACTTGGCTTGAATTGTTATTTGTTCCTTAGGAGCCCTCAACAGGCATGTCATTCTTTTATCTAATTTTGTCTCCTAACAGTATGTTGACATCAATTTTAGTTCAATAATCTATATGCCTGTACATTATGCATTTATTCTGATTCTCACCTAGAGACTTTTATGTATTTAGTGTAATGTATCTGTGTCATTGTCCCAGCGGTGAGGGGGTCTCCCTTTAATGGCCTATACGGGGAGGCCCCGCTCCAAAGGGGTACCTTTTTCATGCTTCAGGTATATGAAAGGGTAGGGATTTCATGAGTCAAAGTACATTAAAGGGTAGGACAGCCACTTTTAGAAGAAATTCAAGGAAAATTGATTTAATCCCTTATACTTTTATGGGAAAACATGCCTCCTGGAAGGCCAGTTTCCACAATGTCTTGCTAAAAGCCTGATTGAGTGTTCCAGATAAGATAATTACCCTATATTTTTAATATTTTTACATATACTTATATTGTATTCATTTTACTTATTTATAGTGTCCACAATTAGCTCTTAGCTAAATACCTTGACACTTGAATAAAGTTTATGTATGTATGAATGTATGTATGTATGTATGTATGAATACCCTCGACAAGGTCATGCAGCTATGTGTCCTAACAAATCAATACTCAAAGAAAATTTATAATTGTTTGGTGGGAACAGTGGGAATTTGATTCTAGCATGAATTCCTTTTGTCGACACCCCGCCTTAAAAACTTATCTGGAACTTAACAAACCGTGCTCTGTGCTAGCTAGCTGCATAAATGAAAAATTCTAGATTATTAAAAATGGCATTCATGTAAAAGCTGTATGTTATGCACCTATTTCCTGAGTTGCCCACATGCATAACTGTTTCTTTACTTATATTATTGTCTGTCACCTGTTGTTTTCACTTTGAAGTAGTAGATGTGCTAAATATAAATAAACAATATTACTCATTCTGTCTTTTGTTATTCAGACGTCGGACATTGGGTGCAAAGGGAATCTTCTTTTGAGCAAAATGGTTGGAAGCCAGATTATTGTTATTCCTCCACTTCAGTACAAATCTGGCCTGAAACAAATGATGGAGAAGATGGCCAAAAAGTTGTAAGCAACAATATTACTCACTAAGTGTCTTTTTGATAGCATAAATACCATAAATTATGACAAAAGAGGATTCAAGACTTAGGCTCTAGTTTAGTAATAAATTATGGTCCAAAATTTCAATCTGAATATGCGTATTCTCATCACTGTTCTCTCTCTATATATATATTGCTAGTGGTATCGGCCAGTTGAGAGAACATGTTAAACCATCAAGACATTTTATCTTCAGTTGACATGAACATGTTAAAAATATCAGCTATTTTTTAGTATTTTATATCATTAATATTGGCTTTATCTTTTTAAATTTTGAAATATAATTTTATAGTGTAGTAATTTTTGATAAAGATTTTATAAATTGTAAAGTGCTTCAGAATATTCTTGGAATTTGAGGAGAAATAGGATGAAAGAGTAGTCCCACTATCACCTCCTCTCAGTACATTTTTTGTCTTCCCCTCCCGTCCCTGATTTTACCTCCTACGAGCCCCCTCAGAATCACTGACTAAAAGCTGAGTCATAAAAAGCTCATCAGGGGATGATGGTACACAGCTTCTTAAATAAATATATTTTGTACATCGACCATTCTTTTTTTTCTTTTCAGAACAGAGCAGGGTTCCTCTGTGTATCTGATTGAAGTTGGTGGATCTTCATACACAGGGATGTTTGGTGACTTGACAGCATTCCAGGAAATGATAGAACAGGTGACATTTCTGCTTGGTAGTGATAACCATGATGTTTCATTTAATGTTTGGTGATTTCTTCAAAACCTGGTGCAACCTGAGAACTTGAAATCAAAGTGGCTATTTAGCCACTGAACTCAGAAATTGGATTGCAAACCACTTAAATATCGCATTACAACCACATATGCAAATTAGTTGATCTCAAAATTACCGGTACTTCAATTTGACGTGATGAATAAGTCAATGTGTAGATTCAAATTTAATGCAACTTTCAAACAAATAGTCCCTTTATCAGAGATGCCAACTTCTGGAGATCTAGAATCTGGAGATTTTTTTCATCAGCATCCCCCCACCAAAATCAGGTGCAACCTACTCCTTCCTTCCTACAAACCCCCTGCCCCCCTCCCACCCCCCAAAAATGACTTCTTTCCAAATGAAATCGGCCATCTTTTCAGAATCGCATTAGGCCCACCTTTTTAGTTTTTGTCAACGTATGTGTGTTTGAAAGTCAGAGATGCAGAAATGCATTAGGAAATGGTGAAGAGAGAGATTGCAAAATTGGAATTCATTTGATTTGGGGATGCAATTGGAGTCTACAGTAGAGCAAAGTCTTTAAACGTTTCAAAGTCACTTTTTCCGGGAGATTTGATTACCCGTACAGGAGACTGGGAGATTTGATTGTTGCGTACCCAGGAGACTCCCGGATAATAATGCTTTATATCTGTTCCCTTTATCTTGGATAAGATTAACAAAAGCAAGTTCCTCGGTCCTCATCTGTATATCTTTTGTTAGTCTTTTGTTGTATCTTGTTTGTCATTCGGCCATTTTTCATGATTGTAATTTTGGTGGCATAGTTTCACTCAGGCATATTTATTTAATATTAGTTCCACATGCATAAATGCGAAATAGCTTCCCAAGCGTTATGCACTGGTCAGTGGATTCACAAAATGTTTAACAGAAATCAACCAAAATTCCCCCTTCCCCTGTACCAATAAGTCACTTGCCAGATACTCCGAGTTAAAGATCAGCCCAATATTTTGGAGTTTCAATTTGTTACATCATTTACGTCATAACTGCCCATCACGTGTTATGCCCCAGCATGCTTTGGGGTATTGTGTAGAATAAACGTGGCGTCCATCTTGTGTGTGTGTGTGTTCCCTAACATGGTGTTAGAAGTGGGATTTTGCTACTGGAAAACTCATCCCTGTACTCAGAAAATCAAGACAAAGTGACAATGGCAGCATCGTCAGGACAGGGAATCACGGCAGTCATGCTACCAACCTTTTCGACTACAGGAGACCCGCGACGAAATTGCGAGAAGTTCATTCAGATGTTCAAAGATTTGTGCGAGCTCAATGGATGGTACGATAGCGAACCACTTTCCCCTTCAGCCTAAGAAGGGGCAGAACCAGCACCCGCTGTGCCACTATGGCTGGCAAAGGCAAAGCTATGGTAGCTTTTCGTTCCGCCATTGCTGGTAACGAAGAACTTGAAAACCTAGTGCAGGGTTTTCAAATGTCAGATGACGATAGAAAGGAACCAGACTTAATTCTCAAGCACTTGCAGGAGCACTTCATGGTAAGTGTAGGAGTTCTAACTGAGAGGACAAAGTTCGCCCAAATGAAGCAGGAAAATCAAGAATCTGTCACAGCCTGGGAAGGACGAGTCAAACAACAAGGTAGGAGACTCGAGTACTGTGATAAATGTGAGGACCAGTTACTCAGGGATAAATTCATATCCGGGATCAACAATGAGAAACTGATGTCTAAACTACTGGATAAAGGACACAGAGATAGGGTCACTAAAGAAATAGTCCCATTCAAGACTATGTTGCAAATAGCTAAGAACTTTGAACAGTGTGAGAAGGCCAAAGCAATAATGCAGCAGGCAAAAGGGCCTATGGAAGAAGTAAACTATGCAAGCACAAAGAAACCACTAAGCACCACCATGCATCAGCATGCGAGCACCTCCTGTTGCCAAAGCCTCAGAACGCATGAGCCCTAAACCCCAGGCACACCAACTTGATGCCAATTTATCAACACCCCAGGCAAGGGAGGATTATCAGACTGACCAATTTGAGGTGGATACATAACCAGAAAAGTATGCACTAAGTGTCTACAGCAATGCACAAAGCCTGTCCAACCCTGGGGTGGGCCGCAGATTTCTCAGCCACTTGAAAGTGGGAGTCAACAAGACCACGACAAAGCCAGTCAGGGTGCAGTTGGATACTGCCTCCACTTGAAACACGCTGCCAGAAAAAATTTCCCTCTCTTTGATCACTCTGGGGCAGAAGCTCAAAGATTACCTCACCCCTAGCAAAGCCACCTTATTTACCTACGACAACTCTAAACTTACACCCATGGGCGAATTAGAGCTGCTGGCCGAAACCACAACAGGGTACCACATTCTCATATTTCATGCATTGAGAGACTTGCAAATACAAGGAAAGCCCCCACTTTCGTCTGGCTCAGATTGTGTGAAGCTGGGACTGGTGAAGATTCGTACAGTTGGATCACGGGTTAATGCACCAGCCCAGAAACCCTACAGTGCAACCCAAACACCACTCCCAACAGCTAACAACTGGCCTGTCAAAACCTAGGATTCCAGAACCAGTCTTATCGCTGCATGTGTCTGATGTCACTCCTGTGGCCACAACATCCCCAACTAGACCTGCCAACATAACTCTGGAGTGGGTGCTCGAAGCATTTCCTGATGTACATAAAGGATTGGGACAGTTTGGCACGCCTGTTTATTTTGATTTGGACCCAACAGTCCATGACACAATCCACTGACAACCAGTAGCCCGACATGCAAAAATCAAAGAGGAGTTATACAAAATGGAAAGCGAAGGGAAGATATGCCGACAGTATGAGTCCCCGGCCTGGTGCAGTAACATGACTGTTAGAGAAACAAAGGACAAATTTACAATCTGCTTGGACCCATCCAACACTATTAACAAAGCAATAAGAGTACCCAAGCATCCAATTCCTCGCTTTGAGGACATTTTGCCGCAACTGAATGGTGCCAAGTGTTTTTCAGTTGCGGATGCGATGTCTGGTTTTACTAGATCATGAATCCAGCTTGGCAACAACGTTCCATGCCCCATATGACCGCTACCGGTAGCTTCGACTGCCATACGGAGTCTCAAGTGGACCTGAAGAGTTCCACGCAAGACAGCAGGAAGCCTTGGCAGGACTAAAAGGTCTCTGCAACATTGCCGATGATGTCCTTATCTATGGATGTGGAGAAACATGGGAGGAGGCGGAGAACGATCATGATGAGAATCTCTATTATTTTCTGTTACGTATGCAACAAGTGCAGCTCAAGTTGAATCCAAACAAGTGGAGGTTCAAAACCCAAAAAGTGATTTTCATGGGATTGCAGCTCACCCCTGAAGGAATTAGCCCAGCTCCATCCATGGTCGAAGCAATCACAATCATGCCCAAGCCTGCAGACCCAAATGCTTAACTTCCTGGCTAGGTTCTGCCCACAGTTGAGTGATGTTGTGAAGCCTCTGAGAGACAACCTGCAAAGACGTCACCTTCCATTGGACTGCTGCACATGACATAGCTTTTGCCGCGTCCAAGAATCTAATTGCTCATGCCCCCGTCTTACGTTACTTCAATCCTCAGTTGCCCGTAACACTTCAGGTAGATGCCTCTGGTGTTGGCGTTGGTGGGGCACTCCTCCAGAATGATCAATCAGTGGCTTTTACTAACAGATACCGAACAAAGATATGTGGTTATCGAGAAGGAATGTCCAGCAATATGCTCGGCTTTCGACAAATGGGACAGTCTGCTTTACGGAAAGCCAGATATCACGGTCCAAACAGATCATCAACCACTAGAGAGTATCTTTAAAAAACCTCTCAACAACGCACCCCGCCAATTACAGGCCATGCGTATGAGGCTACAACGCTGGTCATTTGTGGTGAAGTACAAGAAAGGGGCACAGCAATTCATCGCTGACACCTTATCCAGAACACCTCTGCCCCAGCTTTCCACAGCCAATCTCTTGGGAGAGCACATCTTTAGAGTGGAATTGGAAACTATGTCATTGGACAACCCTGGCATCTCCGATGCTACACTGCACGCCTTGCGAGAGCAAACTGCAATGGACCCCGCCCTGCAAAAGTTATCACTTCTGGTAATGACTGGCTGGCCAACTAGCAAAGCATGGGTGGATCCTTTAGTGCGACCTTACTTCACCTTCAAAGATGAACTATCTGTGTCAGATGGTATCGTTTACAAAGGACAGCAAGCTGTCATTCCACGCTCAATGAGATCAGCTATGCTGGAGAAAATCCACAAAACACATTTTGGGGCAGGTTCGTGTATTCGAAGAGCTAAGGTGTCCCTCTTCTGGCCTGGTATGACCTCAGATATCAAGAATAAATGCATGTCATGTTCGGTGTGTGGTCAGTACACTAGTCAAGCCCCAAAAGAACCCATGCTCAGTCATGACATTCCAGACCACCCATGATTGTTAGTCAGTCAAGACATTCTCAAGTGGGAAGGAAAGTGGCATTTGGTCACTACATGCGATTATAGTGATTGGGTAGAAATCGACATATTACCCAATACACTCACAGCAACAGTAATGGAGTTCACCAAAGCACACTTTGCAAGGTTCGGGGTACCAGATCGTTTGGTCACGGACAATGGTCCGCAATTCATCAGTACTGAATACAAGCAATTTGCCTCTGACTATGGTTTTGAACATGTGACCTCCTCGCCGTATTGGTCGCAAGAAAATGGCAAAGCAGAGGATGCCGTGAAGATTGTCAAGAGGATGTACCAGAAGAACAAGGATATTCATCTCGCTCTTCTGGACTACCGCAATACTCCACAGCAAGGACAGGAACACTCTCTAGCTCAAAGACTTATCTCCCGTCGCACAAGGGGAATCCTCCCTATGACCGCAGCGCTTCGGCAGCCCGAAGTTGCATACCCCGCTACCGTTAAGACCGAGACTGGTGCACGTCGGTCTAGAGCAAAACAGTACTATGACAGGAAGACGGGAGTACTTCCATATGGTGTAATTCAGCCTGGCCAGTGGGTTTATGCCAAACCCAATCCGCAGCACAAGCACTCTGCTTGGCCTCATGGTATTGTAGAGAAAGTCTCCTCACCCAGATCGTACACTGTAACTACTTCGTACGGAAACATTAGCAGAAACAGAGCACAGATAAGGTTGGCTGCAGCTCCACCACCTGGGTCCAAGAATTACATGTCTCTGCAAGCCAGTGACACAGCACCGTTTTCATATGAGGAAGATCAACTACTTACACAACCTGAGCTTGCCACAGGTGCACCAGGGTCTATTCCCCCGAAGCAGCTGCAATCTCCACAACAAGCTAGTTATCCAGACTGTGGTCAGAACCAAAATCCGGAACCAGAAGTCCAGCATCGCAATTCAGATGTCCACCTCCCTGATCCAGAATTCCAGTTGTGCACACCAAACCAGCAGCAACAGAGGGCACTAGAAACACTGGAGTTACCTAAGCCCACCGATAGGCCAATCAACATTGAAGCAGAGAGGAACCTGAGACCAGCCTACGAAGTAAGGACCCGCTCAGGAAGACTCGTCAAAGCACCAACCCGCTTGAATCTGTAGGCTTGGAATGAGACTTAATGAACACCAATGCGTTGAACTAGACAGAATCTGACTTGTTTAAATGAACCCTTTATTTGAACCTTTCGTTGTAGTTGAACATTACAAGAGTAACAGCCAGAACAGCACTGCGCATAAAGATCGGTTATTTGTATTTTTTCTTTCGACAAAAGGGGGGATGTTACATCATTAACGTCATAACCCCCATCACGTGTTATGCCCCAGCATGCTCTGGGGTCTTGTGTAGAACGTGGCGTCCATCTTGTGTGTTTGTGTTCCCTAACAAATTCATTTCCTTTATTGCCATCCATAACAACAGACAACTGTACATAATATGTACATAGCTTCAGCACAGTAACATATTCCTTGTTATCAAAACTACATGCAGGCAATAATATATTTTGTGCTTTCTAATGATGCAAAGGTGCATGCATTTAAAATCCTGCTCAGATAACTATGCTCTTTCAGTGTATCAGCTAGAAGAGTTTGATTTTTTTTATGTTTTATGAAATGGTGGACAATTATTTTGAAAACATTAATTTAAGAGGCTTTGTTTATGTTTCTATCTTTAAGAATGTGCTGGATAATTTTGATGACATAGTAGTGCCAATTGGCACTGGCGGGACTGCATCAGGGATTGCTATAGCTAATTACCTTACAGGATCGAAACTTAAGTAAATTTCAATTCTATCACACTTTGCTTTGGTTGTTGGTTTAGTTCAATATTATTTATCTTTTGTTTTTCTTTACCTCCCTCTTTCCTCCCTCCCTCCCTCCTTGCCTGCTTCTATCTATCCTTGCCTCCTTCCTTGCTTCCATCCACTCTTGCCTCCTCCCTCCCTTCCTCCCTCCTTCCTTGCTTCTATCCATCCTTGCCTCCTTCCTTCCTCCTTCCTTGATTCTATCCATCCTTGCCTCCTTCCTCCCTCCCTCCTTCCTGTCTTCTATCCATCCTTGCCTCCTTCTTTGCTTCTATCCATCCTTGCCTCCTTCCTCCATCCCTCCTTCCTTGCTTCTATCCATTCTTGCCTCCTTCCTCCATCTCTCCTTCCTTGCTTCTATCCATCCTTGCCTCCTTCCTTCCTTTCTCCCCCTCCTTCCTTGCTTCTATCCAGCCTTGCCTCCTTCCTTCCTTTCTCCCCCTCCTTCCTTGCTTCTATCCATCCTTGTCTCCTTCCTCCTTCCTTGCTTTTATCCATCCTTGCCTCCTTCCTTCCTCCCTCCTTCCTTGCTTCTATCCATCCTTGCCTTCTTCCTCCCTCCTTGCTTCTATCGATCCTTGCCTCCTTCCTCTCTCCCTTCTTCCCTCCTTCCTTGCTTCTATCCATCCTTGCCTCCTTCCTTCCTTCCTCCTTCCTTGCTTCTAACCACCCCTTCCTTCTTCCTTCCTTTTCCCTTCCTTTCTTCCATCTATTCTTGCCTCCTTCCTCCCTCCCTTTTTCCCTCCTTGCTTGCTTCTATCCATCCTTGCCTCCTCCCTTCCTTCCTTCCATGCTTCTATCCATCCTTGCCTCCTTCCTCCCTCCCTTCCTCCTTCCTGTCTCCTATCCATCCTTGCCTCCTTCCTCCATCCCTCCTTTCTTGCTTCTATCTATCATTGTCTCCTTCCTTCTTCCTTGCTTCTATCCATCCCTTCCTTCTTCCTTCCATTTTCCCTTCCTTTCTTCCATCCATTCTTGCCTCCTTACTCCCTCCCTTCCTCCCTCCTTCCTTCGTTGCTTCTATTCATCCTTGCCTCCTTCCTTCCTCCCTCCCTTCTTCCTTCTATCCATCCTTGCCTCCTTCCTCCTTCCTTGCTTCTATCCATCCTTGCCTCCTTCCTCCTTCCTTGCTTCTATCCATCCTTGCCTCCTTCCTCCCTCCCTCCCTCCCTTCCTTGCTTCTATCCATCCTTGCCTCCCTACTTTTCCCTTCCTTTCTTTCTCCCTCTCTTCCTTCCTCCCTTCCTAATCCTTTCTTCCTTCCTCCCTCCCTCTTTCCTCCCTTCCCTTCCCTTCCTTTCTTCCATCCATCCTTCCTTACTTTTCCTCCCTTCCCTTCCTGAACCTTCCTTTCTTCCTTCCATCCATCCTTTCTTCCTTCCTCCCTTCCTTCCTTTTCTCCTCCCCCTCTCCCCTCTTCATCCATCGAACTTCTTAATATATATTACAGTCTTTGTGCTTAGGAATATTTGCTCTCCATGCTATAATTTGTGACTCACAATTATTGCAGTGAAATCCAATGAAATATGTTTGCTTTACAAAAAGGAAAGATCTGTGCCATTCATTAAAATATTTTCTATTCTAATCTTACTAGATGTCATGCCATCAATGTCTGTGATGATGCTACATATTCTTACAATAAAATTAATGATGACCTGAGAATGGGAGGGCTTGACATTAGAGCGGAAGATATAATCGATATTATTGATGGATGCAATGGACTTGGGTATGGTTTGTCCTCGCAGGATGAGCTAGGTGTGTATAATTATCATTGGGACTTTTCATCATGCATGTATGTAACCATCAAGGTGCTGTCATCTGGTTTCTTCAGTAGTTGCTAAGAGCCCCAGGCGGCTGAGTAGAAGGTTTGGGGTTCAAATCCAGACCACAAACCAGGTCACAGTCTTTATATAACAAAGGTTATTCTGGCTGTGTGCTCAACATCTGCCTCAGCTCAGATGATTATGTGGACTGGTCAGCCTCCTGGGGCAGGGGAAGGAGAACAAGAGAAATATATAGGGTACTGGAGGGCTGTTCTCAACATTGGGAGGGGACAGGGGACAGGGGGTGGGAGCCCAGGAGAATAGAGAGTAGGAGGGCTATGGGGGCATGAGAGGGGTTGGCGGAAACAGGAGTTCTCAACAGATGGGAGGCGGAGGATAAATAATTTATTGGTAGTGGGAGCAGACAACAAAAAAGGTACAGGAGGCAGGACTACAAGGTATGGGATGTGAGAGATTTTGACCCCCTCCCTCCCAACCCCCACAAATACTTATAGTTACTACATGCTGGATATCCTATGAAGTGCTAGCAACCACTACAGAAGAGATTGGATATGTAACATATGATAAGTCACATCTCCTGTGTATGCTGTTTCAGTCTTAGGCTTTCTTTTGTCAAGTTAAAGCTGAAAAACGTTTTCAGTTACAAGAGCATGGTCAATTATAGCTTATCTTTGTATGTTAGGATTTCTAAAATATAAAGATATGACATTCAAGAAATTTCCATAGCAACAATATGGTAATGAAGTTGGCCCCGCTTTGCATAGCTGATCCAAACATGATTTTGATCAAGCTCTGTTTTTTACCTTTTATTGCAGAGAGCATTATTGAAATCTCCAGAACAACTGGTATAATGTTGGACCCAGTATACAATATCAAGGCAATCAGAGGAATGATAGCAGAGATGAAATATAATCCCAGAAGATTCAAGGGGCATAGAATACTTTACATCCACACTGGTACAAATTGTTTTCTGTCTACAGTTCGAAAGTTTAAGCCTTCCATCTACACTAATTCTTGCATCCTTACCCCAAATCCGGCCAATCTTATTTCTCCTCACTGAGATTCAAACTTTTATTTTTTTCCCCAACCCCACTAAAGTCCTGGGGCGCTTTCCTTTTGCATGGAAAACCAGGTTGTTTCGGTGGTAAATCAAATGGAGTAGAGTTTTCCACTGGAAATTTTTCGAAAAAAAAGAGATACCTTCTGAGGTATTCCTCTTTTCTCGTTTTTACCGGAATGATCGAAAAATCCTGTATCATCTGTGGCATCCCACTAGTTCCATGCTCCTTGATGAATTAACGTGCGGTTTGGTGCTGTTGTGGTTAATGCCCAGTCTCTTACAGAGACTGAGTGCTAAAGGAACATGCTCGTCCCGTTCCGTTTTTATTGAGCAAAATTTGTCCTGTTCCTTAACAGAAAATTCTCCCCGGTTCCCTGGTCTCCCACTCTGGACCTCATACTGACCAAAATTACTAACCAATGCCCTGATGACATAATACCAGTACAAACCCAAGCTGATATCACCCAACAGCACTCTACACATTATTTGCGATAGTGTTTGCTTCTGTTTCCTGTTATTAAAATGATTGAAAAAATTCATAAAAAAAGGTTTGGGGTTATCAGAACTGTACATGTTTGCAATTATTTGGTTTCCTGGTCTGAACTGAGACTGGTCTGAGGTATTCATGACAGGTCAGCCAGACTAGTCCGAGATAGTTTTTCAGACTGTTTTTTATGTGAGAAGAGGCAAGATAAGGCTAACCAGTCTCAAGACGTACTGGTCTGAGTACATACTTGGGTTTCATGCAACCAGAGCCTGTAGGCTAGGGCTTCTAATTAATGTTACCAGTTTGATAGACTGTAATGTGTCTGTTCTTCCTTTTTCTGCATTACTGCAAAATGGTGCATATCATTTTAAGACTGTGCCATTTTGAAGAATAAAATTTGTAAAACTAATTCCATTCAGAATTTCTGGCTCGTGTTTGAAAACTGACCCGTTTGACTACCTCTTTGTGGCGAATGGAAAGCATCACAATGTCATGTACCTGCGTTACGTTGCGTTGTGCATTTTGTTTTAATAAAAAAGTAATTCTACTTTGTTTTGATTTTTTGCAAAGGAGGAGTATTTCATCTGTACGATGGTACAATGGATCCACTGATCACAGGCGCACAGGCTACCAATGGAATAAATCAAGTTCTCTGTTGGGGAGATATAAACGATCCTCTACCATGCTGAACGAATGAAAATGCATGTGGCTAGGTCACTTAAGTTCATTTTTATTTACTTGTTTTTATTGCAAATATGTGTCAATTTATTATCATTCAATTATTATGATTATAAATTTTCAATTTATAATCATCACTTGGTTGTTTACCAGCACAATATTGTATAATACAAGTTACGTACATGGATTTTTAGCGATTATGGAGGGGTAGTCGGACAATAAAAATCTGTATTTAGGTGGACCTACAAACATTAAGGGACCCTTAAGATTTATTTTCGCACTTTTGAACTCATTATTTTTTTCGTTTTTGGTTTTTCAGCAAGTCAAGGCGAGAGAACGGAATTAAATGCACTTTAATGTTAAGAATAAGAATAAGCGCATACCTATTGTCATATTTACCTATTGGTAAGATGTCCAATATCTTGGAAATCAAAGCTGATAATACAGTAGTTAGTAATCCGGAAGACATTGCCGAAACTATTAACGAACACTTTACTAATATTGCGCAAGTATTAGCAGAAGATATTCCTCCCGTAGAAGTAAATCCTGAATTCTATCTGGAAACTACTGATAAATCGTTTTCTTTGCAAATTCCTAGTATTGATATTGTATTAAGTCTTTTAAAGAAAATTGATGACAAAAAAGCCACTGGTCTTGACAAGATTCCGAGCAAGCTGTTGAAGATGGCTGCTGGTATTATCGCACCTTCGCTTACCGCTATCTTTTCTAGTTCTATTCTCACTGGGATATATCCAAACGAATGGAAATCGGCCAAAGTAACTCCAATTTTTAAAAGGGGTCTTAAATCGGATCCTAATAATTATAGGCCTATTTCTGTTCTTCCGATAGTTTCTAAAGTTTTTGAACAAATTGTTTACAACCAACTCTACCATTATTTAAATGATAACAAATTACTATCAAGTTGCCAATCAGGGTTCCGCTCCCTTCATAGTACTCTTACGGCTTTGCTTGAGGCGACAAATGATTGGTCAGTTGACATCGACAATGGGCTACTAAATGGCGTCGTTTTCATCGACCTTACTAAGGCATTCGACACCATTGATCACGAGATTATCTTGCGTAAAATGTCATACATGGGTGTTGACCAGGCAGCTATTAGGTGGTTCTTGTCGTATTTAAGTAGCCGAACCCAAAGATGTAATGTCAACGGCAAACTATCAACTGCTCGCGATCTCAAGTGCGGCGTTCCACAGGGCAGTATATTGGGTCCTTTGCTTTTCCTAATTTATATTAATGATCTCCCCAACTGCCTGCCGGCCGCTGCGCCAAGGATGTTTGCTGATGACACAAACATTACACTATCGGCTAAAACGTTAACGGATCTCAAACAAGCCTTAACCCCTGAACTAAGTAACCTAAGCTGCTGGCTTAAAGCCAACAAGCTTAGTTTAAACGTTGCCAAAACAGAGTTAATGTTAATTGGGTCAAGGCAGAGATTATCTGTCCAAAATGAAGACTTCGAAATAAGAATTGACGATCAAATCATCGAGAGGGTTGGACATACCAAATCCCTGGGTGTTACCATCGATGCTCATCTTACTTGGCGCAAACACGTTGAAGAAATAAGCAAGAGAGTATCCTCAGCTATAGGTGCCCTCAAACGGGTGCGACCCTTTATTCCGAAGGAAACTGCCATTCAAATTTATAACGCGCTAATTTTGCCAAACTTTGATTACTGCAGCCCGGTTTGGGACTGTCTTAGTGGCTACTTGAGTGATAAGCTCCAAAAATTGCAGAATCGAGCAGCTAGAATAATTACAAAATTGCCCTTTGATACGAACTCGGACCACCTCCTATCCACCCTTAACTGGGAGAGGCTATCAATAAGACGAAAGAAACAGAAAGCCTTAATGATGTATAAAACAATGAATGGTCTTACCCCGGAATATCTCCAACGTCTTTTTGCTCAGAGCTACTCTAATTACAACCTGAGAAACTCTGAGGGAAAACTGGCATTGCCGAAACCAAGAACCAATTATTTAAAACGTAGCTTCTCCTATAGCGGGGCCAAGTTATGGAATAACTTGCCCGATAGCTTAAAAAATGTCGGATCTGTTGATCAATTTAAGCGAAATCTGAAGAAGGTATCCAACATATCGGATTCCCACACGGCAATCATGTAAAGCAGTTAGTTGTAAATAGTCTTAGTTTTTAACTTGTAATACTTAACTGATGATTTTCCGTGTTTAAATAACGTCTACATACATACATACATACATACATACATACATACATACATACATACATACATACATACATACATACATACATACATACATACATACATACATACATACATACATACATACATACATACATACATACATAAATAACAACCCTGTAAACTTCAATTCTAGCCTACGTGTTCGTTTATCTTATGCTTTTGTCGAGTGCATTACAAGTGAAAACAGCATAAGGCAAATAACTGGATTGTTCTTCTTATGTTTCTGCTTATGCTTATGTTTATGTCGCTGCTGCTTTCACTTGTGCCTATGCTTATGAATATGCTTGTGCTAAATTATGCGCTAGTGAAAACCAGCCTTAAGTAATTAAGGCTTAAACAATAATTAAGGTTTAAACAATCCATCCAAAACATCATCTCTGTAAAGTTTTTTTTACGGCCATATTTAAAGTTAACGTTTTTATTTTTCAATGTATTCAAAATCTACATTGAAGCATTCACGGTTCTTGTATCATTGTATACATATTTTATGAGTTATGTACGTCTTTTATGTAATGGAAACTTGGGACATTGCTATAAAAAATAAAAGCGCGTATGAGGAGGTTGTCGCCTTCCATTCTGGGCGCTTCAGGGTCCTCTAGATGGTGGGCTTTTCTCACAGTGCTGCCTTTATTCTCGTTATAATTACTTTCCCCGCGTGGCTTAATACCCGGAACTGGGTGGAAAAGTTTGCTTGGTTTCGTGATTGTTTTGCTTTCCTTCGTTCTGCGATTGGTTGACAAAATTCGCGCCACATTCTCAACCAATGAAAAGCTAAAGGGACCCGTTCGCGCTTATTTTCCCGCGCATGTAATAGCTTCGAATTTTGATGACTTTGATTGGCTTCTTGCGCTGTTCATGTATCTTGTGATTTGGTCGGAGTATGGTCGAGTTCACTACAAATAACCCACAATTGAGCTGACGAGAAATGTTGATTGGAATATTAAAATTAAAACCTAGAACAAGTCTTTCTTTCTATCATTTTGTCCGGGGGAAAAAAGTTTCTCTCGGAAACGAATAGAGTTCAAATTTACAGTAAATAAGGGACCGCTTTTTGGGAATTTGGCATGTGTCCGTTAAATAGCGGGTGACCGCTTAATAGAGTGTTTGCAAATGACTTCACGGCGGCCATGTTGGTGTCCCAAAACAAAGAAATGGCGGTTATGTTTGTGTTCCAAACTAAACCTCTGGGAATTGAATTCTATTTTTATGCAAATACTTTCTTTTGTTTCAGTAAACCAATAGGGCCGCTTAATAGAGGTTTTGACTGTATTTATTTCGAAACTCGTGGTTGTTAACCGATGTTCTAGCGCGAGGTATACAGTCAACTCTCTCGCAAGCGAACACCATCGGGAATTGGAAAAAGTGCCCTTTAGTATAGAGTTGTCCGCTTACGATAATTATCCCCTTAAGTGGACACCAAAGAAAAATAGGGTGGATATCCGCTTACATGAACAAACAAAGGGTAAGTCATCATAACACTGAGCCTGGTAAAAGGTAAATGTGTCAACAGAGGAGCTGGCTACGGCCTGAAAATTCCTTGTAAACACTTTTTGTATGGTGATGTTGAAAAAAGTGTCTGTAAGTAGAGCTGTTCGCCTACGAGTGTCCCTTAGTGGAGAATAGACAATATTCGTATTCCCGGTAATGAACTGGATCTAGCGTGAAGTGGAGGCTCATGCGGGGAAATACATTTACATATGAAAAGATTCCCCCGCATAAGCCTCCACTTCATGCTAGATCCAGTTCATTACCGAGAATACGAATATTGTCTATTGACTGCAAAGGTAATCAGTTAAATTAAACTCGCAAAAAGCACCACCCCTGGAAACTCCCGAAGTGAACCCCCGTTTTGTGTTGCTATTTTCTTAATACGTAAAAATCGGGGCCATTATACAGATGCGTTAGTGCGGGGGTATATAACAAATCACTGGAAAATCGGGGTCATTCTATGATACGTTAGTGTGGGGTATATAAGAAATCACTGAAAACTCCCGAAATCAACCCGGTTTTGTGTCGTTATTTTCTCGATATGTAAAAATTGGGGTCATTCTATGATGCGTTAGTGCGGGGTATATAACAAATCACTGGAAAATCGGGGCCATTCTATGATGCGTTAGTGCGGGGTATATAACAAGTCACTGGAAAATCGGGGCCATTCTATGATGCGTTAGTGCGGGGTATATAACAAGTCACTGGAAAATCGGGGCCATTCTATGATGCGTTAGTGCGGGTATATAACAAGTCACTGGAAAATCGGGGCCATTCTATGATGCGTTAGTGCGGGGTATATAACAAATCACTGGAAAATCGGGGCCATTCTATGATGCGTTAGTGCGGGGTATATAACAAATCACTGGAAAATCGGGGCCATTCTATGATGCGTTAGTGCGGGGTATATAACAAGTCACTGGAAAATCGGGGCCATTCTATGATGCGTTAGTGCGGGGTATATAACAAGTCACTGGAAAATCGGGGCCATTCTATGATGCGTTAGTGCGGGGTATATAACAAATCACTGGAAAATCGGGGCCATTCTATGATGCGTTAGTGCGGGGTATATAACAAATCACTGGAAAATCGGGGCCATTCTATGATGCGTTAGTGCGGGGTATATAACAAGTCACTGGAAAATCGGGGTCATTCTATGATGCGTTAGTGCGGGGTAAAAAACAAATCACTGGAAAATCGGGGGCATTCTATGATGCGTTAGTGCGGGGTATATAACAAGTCACTGGAAAATCGGGGCCATTCTATGATGCGTTAGTGCGGGGTATTATATAACAAGTCACTGGAAAATCGGGGCCATTCTATGATGCGTTAGTGCGGGGTATATAACAAGTCACTGGAAAATCGGGGCCATTCTATGATGCGTTAGTGCGGGGTATATAACAAATCACTGGAAAATCGGGGCCATTCTATGATGCGTTAGTGCGGGGTAGATAACAAATCACTGGAAAATCGGGGCCATTCTATGATGCGTTAGTGCGGGGTATATAACAAGTCACTGGAAAATCGGGGCCATTCTATGATGCGTTAGTGCGGGGTATATAACAAATCACTGGAAAATCGGGGCCATTCTATGATGCGTTAGTGCGGGGTATATAACAAGTCACTGGAAAATCGGGGTCATTCTACGATGCGTTAGTGTGGCGTATATAAGAAATTACTGAAAACTCACGAAGTGAAACCAGTTTTGTATTACTTTCTTAATATGTGAAAATCGGGGGCATTATACGATGCCTTAGGGCGGGGTATATAACAAATCACTGAAAAATTGGGGTCATTCTACTGATACGATGCGTTAGTGCGGGATATATATATATATATATATATATATATATATATATATATATATATATATATATAGCCGATCTTTTGAAAATCAGGCTCATGATTTGAGGGGTTTTAGAACTTTCTTTATCAATACCTCGGTTTATCAAAAGGGAGACTTGTATTTAGGCCCGTTATGAACCTACAGTCTCTGTCAAAGGGAAGACAAATAATACATGTTATTTATCTTGCAATTAGACATGAAATTGACGTGACCTCTGACATGAGAATTTTGGTGCGTTAGTCGGCCAAATCTCTCTAGAATACGCTCTTTCTGAAGGCAAAGTTAGCTTTGGAATTAGCGGCTTCGATTTAGGCGACGTCTAGCAGCGTTTTCAACCGAGCGTTCGTGATTGCTACGAAGAATCACAGCTAATTATTGTCGAATTTTGTTTGTGTAAATTATCGCTCGATTTTGTGATCACTTCTGACACCGGAAACCAGTCATTATGACACTTTCAGGCTATCAAATCACTAGCTTCAGATCGATAAAGTTGCGAGGGCGGAAACTAGTCAAAAAAATGTTCAAACTTACGCTTTTTGCAGACAAATTCCCAGCCATGCCTTGTGTCTTTCTCGATAATTTCATGAGGTCCCGGATGTTTACTGTCCGTGTTAGCGAGGACTTGTTGACGACCATCTAGCCACAGCATTTTTACTAAGTCTTTAGCATGCTCCAAATTCTACACCAGTTTCTCTCTCTGATCCTAGAAATGATCACCGACACCTACTTTCTGAGGCTAAAGACTTCTTACCTCTCAAAGCAGAGCTCTCAATATCCCTGCATTGTTCCAGCAGTACCGCCCGGGTAAACAAAGTACTCGTTTAGCAAACAACTGCACATGCACAGCAGGATATTAGACGAGGCAGACACCGCACCTCGCAAGACTTTTCCCCTCACTGGACTTAATGATGTCCTAAGGAATACTCTGCTCTAGGAGGCCAACGGAAAATCAAACTCTAACGACGTCATTGCGAGCTAACTGACCGCGCGAAGACTTCAAATGTACGTTTCTTTCTTTGAGAGAGAGTGGAAACAAACTGACAAATAAAACTCGAGCGGGGGGGGGGGGGGGGGGGGGAAGGGAGCGGGGATAAGACCTTAATGCAAATTGAAGTCAGGGACAGTTTCTTTCTCTTCTTCTAATTATTAATGTAGTTAGCATGCTCCCCCGCCCCGTCCAACAAAGAAAAAAAAAACAGTGAGAGACATCTAATAGGAGTTAGTATGGACTCCAGGAGCCCTGTTTTGAAAACTGCAGCTATATATGCGTTAGTTTCTTGTCAAAGAGATCAACGTTCTGACCTGAAGAAACAATGGTACAAAATAAGGCTTCTTTTAAACAACAGTATGATTTCAACACCAGGAGAAAAAAGTAAAAACAAGATAAAAAACAAACCCGAAATTAGTATTTCGTCATTTTGGAATCTTGGAATCTTGTGTGGTATATACAAATATTTCTTAGTATATACCACACAAGTGAATAGTGCTTTTCGCGCGCTCTGATTGGTTAACTCGGAGGTGAATAACAAGTACTATTCACCTCCAAGCAGCCGGCGCGCGAGATTTTAGACCGCTTGTCGGTATATTGTCACACATAAAGTAATGTTTTGGTCCGCTAATTATTCAGCTTGTGTGGTATATACTTAAGACAATTATTTACCTCAGTGTCGGTGAAAGTGGTGGATATTTACCTCCGCTTCGGTGAATAATTGTTAATTATTACTCAGGCGAGGAACGCCGCCCGAGTCTGAAAATGAGCTCCGTTTTTCTTCGTCGTCGTCCTCTTTGTCGTCGTCGAGCTTCATCCACAAAGCTCATTTCCGGCGTTTCTGCGCAAGCGCTAACTAATAATGGTCATTTTGGAATAAGTAAGCTATTTTTACCAAATTAGATATGCTGAATGACTGTGGCTTAGAGGTCATCTTGTGATGCAGATGTTCCCGGGTTCGATTCCCGCTATCAAGACCTTTATTTATTTATTTATTTATTTTGTTTTTGTGCGTTCCTTTTTTTCATCTTCCTTTTAAAATTTTTTTTACAAGTGTTATAATTATTGTAAGTTATAAATGGTTGAGCTTTAAAGCAATTTTCAAGGGATATATGTTGATAGGCGTCTATGGTGCCCATTGAAATATGTTTCCTTCTTCAAAAGCCTCCGACAGAAGGTCTCAAAAGTGAAAGCGTATTCTGAAATTGCTCCGGATATACACTGCAAAGAAACAGACACGAACCGATGAATGATGCCTGTTGTCACGTATCGGAAAACGTCGATTCACCTTGTGGCTTTGAAGTCTGAACAACTAATATGGTAAGACAAGTGTCCATACGAATGTTTGTAAGTTCAACAGCTAGAAGAAAGCTTTTAAAATGACCGAAATTAACTCTAGACTGTCGTGTTTCCCCGTGGCCGCTCCATACTAAACTAGTTTTGAGCGGTGGTACATTTTGTTGAATAACTCAAGTACGGAACATCGCACACCCCTGAGACTTTGACAGGTAGTTTATTTGCTATTTTTTCACAATATCTCAATTTCTGGTCATTAGTTTTTGAATGATAAGCAATTTCTGTTTTACTTACGTGACGTGAAACTGACCGCAGAAACCTTACTCTCTTTCTTATGTTTCAAATGACGTATTTGTAAACAGATTATTTTTTCTCCTACATTTCACCGAGACTCCATTAACGTTCATGCGAAAAAAAAAAGTCCTTCATCGTTTGATAAGTGTTTTCTTTCTCAAACACTTAGCAGAAATATTCATCGAAGCGAAGAAAAGTGTGCTTAATTTTTTTTTTTGTAATAAATACACTATTTTTACCTCATCAGGTATGCTGAACTTCAGTGGTTTAGAGGTCATTGTTACTGCCCTCTGATGCATAACACTCGGGTTCGACTTCTAATAGTGGCAGTTATCATAGCCTTTTTTCTTTTCTTTCCGTCTCTCTTTTTCCTCTTCTATTATAAATATTTTTTACAAGTGTTATTATTATTGTTCTCAATGGTTGAGCTGTAAAGCAATTTTGTAATTTTAAAGGGCTATGTGTTGATCTGATAGGGGTCTACGGATATACACTGCAAAGAAATAGACGCCAACACAAGCTAAGCGCAATGCGTCCGATGTAAGAAAGACAGACTTCTCTCTATTCTTTTGTTTAGCGCTAAATTAGGGATACAATACTGTTTTTTGCAAGCCCGAGTTTAGGCTAATTGTAGCTGTAAATTGGAGAGCTGTAAAGTATGCTTACATAACAGATAAATCGTATGGTGCGGTACCGCTGACAAGACATAGGAAAATCTGTCTCTGTAAATAGGGAACCTTTCACTGCTTGTTGACCGAAATGTAAAATAATTATGGCCGTAGACCGCCAACCAGCGACAGGAATTGTCCGCAAAAATGAGTAGGAACATTTTTCGAGGCGCAAACATGCTTACGTCTCAACTTCACCTCTACGATCCTCCAAAGTGGGCCACATCACTGAGGAATATCCCTCATCACTTTGTTCAAGTAAGGCGTTTAAAATCTATCATTTAGTTTGATTTCTAAATCTCTTTCTACAGTTTCTGTTTCTGTTTCTGTTTCTGCAGTTTTGCTGCTGGGAGAGAAATCACGTCCATCACGAACCTCTCACCCCTCCCCACCCCTCCTGGGGGGGAGGGAGATAGGAACTTAAAAGAAGTTTGAGTGGGTGTGTGAGAGCTTCACTCTTCACCTTTCAAAAATCCTATTTTAATACCAGGCAGATGACAAGAATTGTGATAAGTATATTGAGAGGTTTCCAATGGCGTAATGCACCTATCATCGGCCATCCCCTGGGGGGGAGGGGGGGCACCCTGGGCAAGGGAGGAGACTTTGTACAGGGCCCAGCCAAAGTCCTTAATTTCCCCCTCCTAGGGGAACACAGAACAACAAAAGTAAAGAAATTGCCCCTCCTGGAAGGGCAACAGACTGAAAAGTGTCTTGCCAAGGTCTCCTTCAGCACGTATACTTTCTGAAGTTTGCATCCCCATGGTATTGTTATTTTCGTCTCCTGAAAAGAAATTAATTTGTAACTGGAAAAACAAAAGTCTGCTGTTATTCATTATTCTCCAATTGTAAGGTCTAAGCAGCATAAAGGGTGTGAACAACTGTTAACAAGGTGGAAATGGGTGTTTGTAACAATAGAGCGTATGCACGTTACGTCATCACCGCCATGTTGGTGTACCGTGAACAGAAGATTTCTTGCTAGCTTCTTTTGTTATTGTCCACCAACATGGCCACCAACCCATTGTCATTCTAATCTCTGGAGACTGGTTGCATACCCTCTGTACCTGATGAGCCTGCCATTTCTGCCACGAGGAGATAGAAGCTAGAGCCCACATTTTTGAGCACAGTGGGTATTTTTACTCCATTTAAAAGAACTTGAAATTACTTGTTTCTCTCAGCAAAGTCCCCCAATTTTCCCCCGGTGCAAGGGATTTGGAAACAAAACCTCCCTCATTTCTACCACCTAAAAGGGAAAATGTTTGTTCAAATCTCCCTATAAGTCCCCATAAAAAGTGTAATTTACCCAGGGTCCTCCCAGGGGATGGCCGATGATAGGTGCATAAAATGAGTTGTTCAGTGTTTCAGCCAGAAAATTTTATTTGAGGGCCTAAGTGGCCCCTGAAGACCTGTTTGGGGGTCTGATGTTTTAGGAAAGGGGCCAAGGAAAGCTACAGAACGAAAAAAATGTATCAGGGTACCGAGGACAATAAAGCAGTGTATTTGCCCAGTAACTTATATGCATAAAGTGCCTTGTCAGTGACAAAGTTCTATAGTTCATGCATCCAGTGGTAAAAGGGGACTGATAATCCCAGAATGAATACACAGTTCACATAACATCCCCTTCTCACTGCTGTGTTTCAACCAACTGTAGTCGTTCAACCACCGAGTATTATACTTCTTCTTGTAACATGAAGAATTTGGTTTCTGTGGCTTATCAGGCTCTTCTTCATCACTATCATCATCTCATCTTTTCTTTTCCTCCATTTCACTGTCCAGTATGTTTCTTTCTTTGTTGACAAAAAGTTATTGACAGACCTTGTAGTTGAAGGAAGTTGTCTTTTACGAGACACCATCATGAATATCCATGAGCACTTTCAATGCTACAGTACCAAGGCTAAATAGTGTCCAGACTACTTGCAGTTCCGATGCTGATTGGCTGTATATCAATTTTGGTCTGCTTTTTGGTGTTGTCCTGTATTCAATAAAAAGGGATACCTTTTGCAATTCTCAACACCTGTGTATGCCTGCAGACTTGTTTCACCACGTTCCTTCTTTTTACTCCTTAACCTCACTGCGGAGCCTGGTCCCAGGCTAAAGGCAAAGTTGGCAGGGATTCGAAAAGGGCCTGTCTTGAGAGAAAAAGGAAATTCCTTCAGGAATCTGTGCTTTGACAAAACACTGATCTCTGGTTTACTGATCCCCCACTGATACCATTGCTGACCCCCTCACTGATCCCCTCTAAAATTCACTTGAGAAAGTAAAACAACTGAAGAATGATCCTCGCAGTTGTATTGCAGTTGATTTCATTTCCGCAGTTCATATATGATTCATTTTCATATATCATTCACAAAGTAAAACAACGAAATTAAAAATGAATTGAGGCTGAATCAAGTTTGTGGATAAATTCTGGCTTACCTCATTTTACAAAGATGGTGGAAACTTGGCCTGATGAAGGACCTACATGTACCTTCTGACTCGTATCAAAGTCATTACAAGTACCCTGATTCTCTTCTCCAATAAACAAACACAAAATAGATTGAAACATCATCAAGTATGTTATCCATTTCCACGAAAAACCACAACAACAACAACAAAGACAGAAAGAAACAAAAACAGTTGGACTATAGTCTGGACGATTTTAATAAATATGATTTTAAAATACATGCAGTTAATATGGATTAATACGATTTTAAAACATACGCAGAGTGATACAGCAACCGGATGTTGTTCTATCTGGAGCTGATTGGTATTATTTTTACAGAACAACTTCCGTTTTGTTGTGTCGCTTGTGTCCTTCCAACCATTGTATTTTTCTTGTGGAAATGGATAACCTACCTGATGATACTTCAATTAATTTTGTGCTTGTTTATTGGAGAAGATGACTGGATTACTTGTAATGACTATGAAACAAGTCAGAAAGTAGGTTCTCCGTCAGGAGTCTCCGCCTTCTTTGAAATTTGAAGTAAGCCAAAATTTATCAATGAACTTGATTCGGCCTCATTTCATTTATATTGTTGTTTTACTTTTTCCCATGAATTTTAGGGGAAATCTGTTTAGGGGGTCAGTAGGGGGGTCAGTGTTTTGTCAAAGCCCCAGGAATCTGCAGATTTTCCCAGGAATTGGGAGACTCAAGAACCTCAGGGAAACATAAAAAAATTCAGTGAGAGAAGGGAAAAAAATGAGGAAATTTGAAATCCTTTTAAATAAACTAGCGGCAGATACAAGTAACACTTGCAGAGTGCCATTTCTCAAGGTTGAATGAAAATCGCTCTTAGATTTAAAGGTTTGTCATTTCAGGCCTAACCTTATAGGCTGTTTCAATACCTCAGACAAAAAAAAGCTTTGTACAATGTTGTATAATTTTACCCTGGTGTGATTTGTAACTGTGTGTTCCATTCTGATGAGGTCTTCCAAGGGATGCATGGTCTGGTGTTGCTTTGTCACTCGTTCACGACTCTGTCTCTTGGTTGTTTCATTAGAAACAAATGTCGCTGTTGCAAAGAAAACAAAGAGGAATGGAAAGTGAATTGTCGCGTGTCACAAACTGTCGCGCTTTTTCTGCCAATTTCTGTCAGTTGTCAGTGATTTGAAAGAAGAAGGTCCCTTGTTTTCGGAGCTTTGTTGCTTGTCACTTCTTCCCCTTGGAAGGCGTCTCTAATAGTTGGTGTTTCTGTTTTGTAGCTTGCACAACGGAATACTCCAATTCACCCATGGCAAATCCCAAATATTCCCGAGGAATTTTCCCTCTCTATCAAAAGGGATGACTTAACAGGAAGTACTTTGTCTGGAAATAAGGTAGTCACATGTTATGTTTCATTATCATCATCATTCAGTTTTCATTACTTATTTTGACTGATTTTTTGAGATCTTTGTTGAGCACAATTGCAACAATGCACTGTGAAAGCAGGGCTTGACACTAACTTTTGACACCACTTTGCACTTTGGAAAGCAGATTTCAAAATTTACCTTCCACCTCATAATTTTACTTTCCAAAATTGATTGCAGTATCACAGTTGCTAACCACAATGTTTTTCCTCCCATGTCTAATTGATGGTACGAGCTAGTATTTTTCTCTCATCTGTGTAAAACCGAATCAAAACAGACTCATTCTTTACTGCTACGTCAGTCTGCTGCCAATATGTCACATTTGCTTTTTAACATTTATTTAACTTACTATGTGTAATTTATTGTTTTGCCCAGACTTCCTTGGCAGTTTGTTGATCCTTCAATAATTATTTTATGGGGGAAAATTAATGCGTGTGAATTCATCACAAAGTTTGTCCTTATCAAGAACGAAATCAATATCTGAGAGTTGTTTTCACATTTCATTTGCAAACATTTTGACTAAAGCCTTTTAAAAGAAAAATCTGCTTTCCATCACAGCCCAAAATTTACTTTCCAGATCGGGTGAGTGTTCTGGTTCATTTTGTTTTGTATACTCTCTAAGACGTAAATTTACTCTCCAATGAAAAACTGTTACAGTGTAAGTGTTAGTGTCGAGTCCTAGAAAGGATGTCCTTGATACTTCCAGACTGTGGGTATACTTTCCCTGGTGTCATTTATTTGTCTGTGGGTGGGATGGGTGAGATCACATAAATGAAATAAGTAAATCAACTTTTGTTTTAATAACGAGGGTGACACTTAATAGTCTATGACTGACAAACTTGAGGCCCTCGAAATTCTGGATCAAATTGGAATTTGGAAATTTTGGTTTTTGAGGAGAGGGGAAAACCGGAGTATCTGGCGAAAAACTTCTCGGAGCAAAGTAGAGAACCAACAACAAACTCAACTCACATGATGCTGAGTCCGGGAATTGAATCCGGGCCACATTGGTGGGAGGCAAGTGCTCTCACCACTATGCCATCCCTGCACCCTTACATTACTGGTGGACCAGATATTTTCTCTGCATGTGCTGCTTTTCTCTGGTGAGGGCTTCAAGACCTGATAATGCAGCCAGTTTTTTTCTGGCAAAGGGTTGATCATAAACCAATTACAAAGAGGTTTCTATTGATCGTCTTGTAGTTCTTCTAAAGAAATGAATATTTACCATCTCAGTTTGCTGACTCTCTCCCTCCTTCCCCCCAACTACGCTACAATGTGGCATGATCCATGCATGGCTACTAATGCATGATAAATATCTATTGAAATCCATCACCTATAAGATGAGGGTCAGGTGGGAAAAGAAGTGGGGGTAAACTGAAACGTGCCATCTTTCAAGCGAATAGATTATAGCTTTCAGTGTGCATGATAGGGGTTTTATGCTCGAAGCACTGATTCTTCCTTCTCTGAACTTTCCAGGTTCGTAAGCTAGAGTTTCTTCTGGCTGATGCTTTGCATAACAAGTGTGACACGATATTTACATGTGGTGGGATTCAGTCCAATCACTGTAGAGCCACTGCAGTTGCCGCAAGACAGCTTGGCTTGAATTGTTATTTGTTCCTTAGGAGCCCCCAACAGGCATGTCATTCTTTTGTCCTGAGTTAATTTGTAAATCATTAGATCCTCAGAACATTAGACCTGTCAGTACTTAGTCTTTAAATGCCAGGCACATTTTGTCCTTAATTTTATTCTTTTACAGGAGTTATTTGTTCTGTATTGCATGATTAAGTGATAAGCGATTGAATGCCACTGTTGAGCACGTATATGTGTACTCTTTCTTCTGGTTCTGTGTATTATGCTATACAAGGTAGTTCTAACTTTTGAGTCTGTGGATGAAATCCTAAAGTGTGACCATTCAAATGAAAGCTACTGAGCAGAACTTTCCTGTGATGTGGTTTATTTACTGTACAAGGCAGTTCTAACTTTTGAGTCTGTGGATAAAATCCTAAAGTGTGACCATTCAAATGAAAGCTACTGATTAGTACATTCCTGTGGTGCTGTTTATTATGCTGTACAAACAAACTAAATTGGTTCAATTTTTTTAGTTCTTGAATGAAATGCTACAGTGTCACCATTCAAATGCTGTTTATTATTCTGCACTAAGCCAGTGGATGATATTTGAAATTGTGGATTTTGAAATGAAATTTAAGCTGTTGAGCACCACCTGTTGTACTTACACATGATGGGTTGGATTGCATGCAGTCATGAAGTGTGTCCATTCAAATGAAAGCTATTGAGAAGTACCAATCTTTTGGTGCTTTTTATTATGCTGTACATAAGATTCTAACGTGTGACCATTCAAATGAATGCTATTGAGCAAGTACTTTCCTGTGGTGTTGTTTTAGCCTACAGAGCAGGCATGTTTTGGTGTAGGAACACTGTGCTTGTTTAAACAAACGTTTGTTTGAAGGCTGCCAAATTTGATACACAGCTAGTAGTGGATTGGGACTAGTGGTCATCCTCTCTCTTGGAATTCTTTGTGGGCTCATCCTAACCCTCTGTCAGCTTCATCATCTAAGATGTCATCATGGCGTAAATCATGGGCGCTTTCCATTGAACAAAAATCACTGGTACAAATTTTCGGAATTTTCACTGGTCAAATCGAATGCGTCCAGTGACGTCCCAGAATTTGAGGTCATGTGCATTGACATGCTCTATGTGCTTCATCCGCTTGTCCACGTGAGCTCACACCTGGTAGGGAGACTAAAACAGACATGTGCTGTGAATGGAACATAAAAATTTCGATAATTCTGGAAATTCCATCAAAACATTTCCTGGAACTTTGTCCATTCCATTCAATCTTAGACTGGAAATCTCGAAAATTTTGGTTGCTGGAATGGAAAGCGCCCCATGTCCTATATTGTATCCTTTATTTCTTGCCCAGTATAAATATACGTCTGCTCTGCAGGTTAGGTTAGCAGTGGTGGATTTAGGGGTGGCCCGAGGGGGCCACAGCCCCTTCTTTTTTCCTGTAGTTTTTAAAAAAAGCTTCTGTAACCAACCGACCTTTAAGTGGTATTGTGCATCAGGTGGTTTTTTTTTTGTTTCTTAATGACCCTCTCTTTCTGGATTTTCTGGATCCTCCCCTGGTTAGTGAAACCTACTCTGACTGCCGTGCATTTTTCTTCCTGTGGTGCCATACAGGATGGGTCTAACTTGAAACATGACCTGAAAGCTGTTGAATAGCTGCTGTATTTTCTTGACATTCATTCACAAGTAAAAGCTATCATGCACCTATTTCCAAATGCCGACATAACTGTTTCTTTACTTCATAAGTATTTTAGCCCTGTTACATGTTGTTTTACTTTGAAGGTAGCAGATCTGCTAAATATAAATCTGTCCTTTGTTATTCAGACATCAGACATTGGGTGCAAAGGGAATCTTCTTTTGAACAAAATGGTTGGAAGCCAAATTATTGTTATTCCTCCTCTTCAATATAAATCAGGCCTGAAACAAATGATGGAGAAGATGGCCAAAAAGCTGTAAGCAGCAATTATTACTCACTAAGTGTCTTTTGAAACTAAATACCACCAATTATTGCAAAAGAGGGTTCAAGACTCAGGTTAGCTCTTACATAATAAATTGTGGTCCAAATTATCAATATGTTATTCCCATCAGTTAGTGTTTAGTATCTTATATCATTAATTTTAGCTTTATCTCTCCAATTAGGCCATTTTCAATTTAGCTTTGGCCTCTTTTTTTAAAGCGAGTCTTGGTGCTCATCTTTTCATATGAAAATAAGCTTTCATTCACATGCGAGTTAAACTCATTTTGATACAAATGGTTGAGCATGAGGCCTCACTTTGAAAAAGAGGCCAAATGTAATGTGGAAATGGCCTACTTTTGAATTGTAATTTTATAGCATTGTAATTTTTATAGTCATTTTATAAGTCATAATTATAGTGACTTTATAAATTGCAAAGCGTGGCAAGGTGGCTGGATTTCAATGTGGTTGCCACGGGTTCAAATCCCGCTCTGGCTGCTAGCTCAATATTCCTCGGTCATCTTTGTAAATAACCAACTGGTTTGCCTGTGGCCAGTTGGGATTCTTATCATGTTATGTTTATTTGAATTATTTGTTTCTCACATAGTTGGCATTTGTATCATTATTCCTGAAAAGCCCCTACAGGGAGAGGATAATTAAGTAATTATAAGTAATTAAAGCGCAACAGAATGTTCTTATAAGGAATCTGAGGGGAAAATAGAATGGAAGAGTAGTCCCACTACCACCCCCTCTCAGTTCTTTTTTCTTCCCTTCCCTTCCCCTCCCTTATTTCATCACCTACTCCTTATTAAGCCCCCTCAGACTCACTGAGTAAATGCTCTATAAGCTCATGGTGCACAGCTTCTTATATATTTTTCTAAACCCTTTCTTTTTATTTCGTTTTAGAACAGAGCAGGGTTCCTCTGCATATCTGATTGAAATTGGAGGATCTTCGTACACAGGGATGTTTGGTTACTTGACTGCATTCCAGGAAATGATAGAACAGGTGACATTTTTGCTTGGTAGTGATAACCATGTTTCATTTCATGTTTGGTGATTTCTTCAAAACCTGGTGCAGCCTCAGAACTTGAGTTGTCTCTTGATGAAATTTGTTTTTCCATTTGGCCATTTCCATGATCGTAATTTTGGCTGTACATAAAGTTCCACTCTGGTTCATGAAGTTCGACATGTGTATGTGGAATAGAGGCCCAAGTTAAGTGTTATGCCTTGGTCAGCAGAGTCACAAAATAGTTAACAGGAATAGACGAGAATTTTACCCCTCGTACCAATAACTTAGATATTCCAAGCTAAAAACTAGCCCTATTTGTTTTCTAGGTTTAATTTGTTTCCTTTTGTTGCAAGCCATAACAAAAGACACTAACAGCAACTGTACATAGTAATTCTTATACATAACTTCAACACACTAACATATTCTTTGTTATCAAAAGTACATGTGGACAATTATTTTGTGGTTTCTAATGATGCAAAGGTGCAAAAATCCTTACTAAGATAACAATCCTCTTTCAGTGCATCAGCTAGAATAGTTTGATTTTTTTAAGTTTCATGAGGTGTTGTGCAATTATTTTGGTAACGTCTAACGACATTGTTATTAGTTTAAGCGGCTTTGTTTTTTGTATGTTTCAGAATATGCTGGACAATTTTGATGACATAGTAGTGACAGCTGGCAGTGGTGGGACTGCATCAGGGATTGCTATAGCTAATTACCTTACAGGATCGAAACTTAAGTAAAATTCAATTTTATCATAATTTGCTTTGGTTGTTGGTTTGTTTCAAAATCCCTTCCTCCCTATCTCCCTTCCTCTTTCCCTTCCTCCCTTCCTTCCTTCCTCCCTTCCTTTCTTCTTTCTTTCCTCCCTCCCTCCCTCCCTCCCTCCCTTCCTTCCTCCCTCCCTCTCTCCCTCCCTTCCTTCTTTCCTTCCTCCCTCCCTCCCTCCCTCTCTTCCTTCCTCCCTCCCTCTCTTCCTTCCTTCCTTCCTTCATCCCTCCCTCCCTCTCTTCCTTCCTTATTTTCTTCCTCCCTCCCACCCTTCCTTCTTTCCTCCCTTCCTTCCTCCCTCCCTCCCTTTCTTCCTTCAATCCTCCCTCCCTCTCTTCCTTCCTTCCTCCCTCCCTCCCTCTCTTCCTTCCTTATTTTCTTCCTCCCTCCCACCCTTCCTCCCTCCCTCCCTCCCTTCCTTCCTCCTTTCCTTCCTTCTTTCCTTCCTTCCTTCTTTCCTTCCTTTCTCCTTTCCTTCCTTCTGTCCTCCTTTCCTTCCTTCCTTCCTTCCTTCCTCCCTTCCTTCTTTCCTTCTCCCTTTCCTTCCTACCTTCCTTCTTTTTTTCCTCCCTCCCTCCCTTCCTTCCTTCCATCCTCCCTCCCTCTCTTCTGTCTTTCCTCCCTCCCTCTCTTCCTTCCTTATTTTCTTCCTCCCTCCCACCCTTCCTTCCTTCTTTCCTTCCTCCCTGCCTCCCTTCCTTCCTCCTTTCCTTCCTTCCTTCCTTCCTTCCTCCTTTCCTTCCTTCCTTCCTTCCTCCCTGCCTCCCTTCCTTCCTTCCTTCCATCCTCCCTCCCTCTCTTCCGTCCATCCTCCCTCCCTCTCTTCCGTCCTTCCTCCCTCCCTCTCTTCCTTCTTTCCTTCCTCCCTGCCTCCCTTCCTTCCTTCCTTCCTTTCTCCTTTCCTTCCTTCCTCCCTTCCTCCCTGCCTCCCTTCCTTCCTTCCTTTCTCCTTTCCTTCCTCCCTCCCTCCCTTCCTTCCTTCCTTTCTCCTTTCTTTCCTTCCTTCCTCCCTGCCTCCCTTCCTTCCTTTCTCCTTTCCTTCCTTCCTTCCTTCCCTTCGCTCTCTCCTAGTATGTATTATAACCTTTGTATATAGGAATATTCTGCTCTTCATGCTATTAAAACTCACTATCGCAATGAAGTCCACTGAAACATGTTTGCTTTACAAAAAAAGAAAGATCTGTGTCACTCATTGATTAGAAATAATTTCTATTCTAATCTTACTAGATGTCATGCTGTCAATGTCTCAGATAATGCTGCATATTTTTACAACAAAATAAATGAAGACCTGAGAACAGGAGGGCTTGACATTAGAGCAGAAGATATAATTGATATTATCGATGGATACAAGGGACTTGGGTATGGTTTGTCTGCACAGGATGAGCTAGGTGGGTACCAGACAGTGAGTGCATATCCGGTGGAATTGTCCTCTGGTTTCCTCAGTTGGTAAGAGCCCCTGATTGCTGAACAAGATCTGACATACATTTCTTTGTTGACTATTCCTGAGAATTTGGTGTTATATCAAGACCTAGTTGATTATTTTCTCAATTCTCATAACCTCATAACATTAAAATTGTAAAGAAATATACATGCTGGTCACCCCAAGGAGTGAAAGGGTTAAGCCAACTGCTCTCAATACTGGGCGGGGCTAGGGGACAGGGTGGTGGAAGCCCAAGAGAATAGAGCCCCGGTAGAAGGGTGATCAGAGGCAGGAGAGAGGAGGGCTGCAGGCAGGAGTTCTGAACAGGCAGGATGTGGGGGAGAAGGAAATGTCAGGAGGGGGAGCTAGCTGAAAAAGTGTGGGGGCTCTGGAGAAAAGGATTCAGGAGGCAGGAGTACAGGGTATGGGAAGCGAGAGATTTTGACCTCCTCCCCCATCTCATATCTCTAGTTGCTACATGTTGGGTATCCTGTGAAGAACTAGAAGCCAATACAGAAGAGAGTAGATACACTCCAAGTCACATCTTGCTGGCTGTCCTTTAATTTGATCAGTGTTGTATCCTGGCTGTTGGCTGTTTGTTGGTCAACTGTCAGTCACTTGTTGGCCAACCATTTACCAAAAGTCAGTTGCCAAGTATATGGGTTAAATTGAACCTCGAAAACGTTTTCAGTTACAAGAGCTTGGCCAGTTATAGCTTATGGTTAAAGATATGACTTTCAAGAATGTTCCATAGCGAAAATATGGTAATGAAGTTGGCCCCACTTTGAATAGCTGATCCAAACATGATTTTGATCAAGCTCTGTTTTTTACCTTTTATTGCAGAGAGCATTATTGAAATCTCCAGAACAACTGGTATAATGTTGGACCCAGTATACAATATCAAGGCCATTAGAGGAATGATAGCAGAGATGAGGAATAATCCCAGAAGATTCAAGGGGCATAGAATACTTTACATCCACACTGGTACAAATTGTTTTCTGTCTACAATTTCAAAGTTAAAAGTCCTCAATCTACACTTTTTCATGTCCTCACCCCTCTGCTTTCTGAGGTTTATTTTCAATTGATTAATCGGTATGAATCGTTAGAATTGATTTGATTCATATCAATTGCATTGATCAATCGGTAGAAATTGATAACACTTGCATTTTCTTTATCGCTTTTTGTTGATTTTTATCGATTTTAATGGTACAATTTGGATTGATTGGTTACACCGGGTATAGTTTAATGCATGTTGTGATGAGTCTGGATTATACAAATCTCAAGACATACTAGTCTGAGTACAGGTTCAGGTCTGCATGCAATCAGAGCCTTTGGGGGATTCTAATTTGTTATCATTTTGATAGACTACAATACATGCCTGCTCTTCCGTATCATTTTAAAGCTATGCCACGGTCTTTGGATTTTTAAATGTTTAGCCTCAATTTTTCAAAAAGGTCGTTTCTAATCCGTTTCAATCTTCTCCATCCTCACCATATTTGCATTTATTTTTGTCTCTTTGGTGTTATCTCCTCTAACAATTTGTTATTTCACTGTTTCCCATAATTCAAATGCATTTTTTTATGTCTTTAATAATGACCCAAAATATAGTGACTGAGCACCTTTAAGACTGTGGCCATTTTGAAGAATAAAACCATCCCTTCAAAATTTCTTGCTCACATTTGCAAACTGACCTGTTTGCACCTCAATAATGCCATCTGTCAGTTACATTGTCGCATTTCTTCGTTTGTTACATTTGGTTTTAACAAAATAATTCTATTTTTTTTTATTTTTGGGAAGGAGGGGTATTTGGTTTGTACGATGGTAGAATGGATCCTCTGATCAAAGGCTCACAGTCGTCTACCAGTGGCATAAATCAAGTTCTCTGTTGGGGAGACGTAAACGATCCTCTGCCATGTTGAGTGAATGAAGGAATACAAAGTATGACCCAGCTGGCCTGATGAAAGAGTGAAGAGTGGGTTGCACAAGGGTTCAACTAACAGGGT